>MU253876.1:0-61423 GCA_019669825.1 Calycina marina | reverse complement strand
CGGCCCTTGCGGCCCATGGCGTCATATAGTCCATTGGGCTCCCCCAGGGCAGCGGTCACGTGCTGCTGTCCGTCTGACGTTAAATAAATACACACCACACACACACACAGTACTATACTATTCGGAAGCATCCATCCACTACTGATGCTCCGAGTTTCACTTCCACTTCAGTTTCCAGCAGCACGGCCTATAAATTACTCATGAATGCACTGCAGTCGGAGAAGGCCCAAAAAGTAGCTCACTCTACGTATCACATAAGCGAACAAAAGAGAACATAACGGGAACATCAACAAAAGCTGTCTTCCCTGAAACGTGAGATTGGCATGTATGAGGAAATCGAGAGGGCCGGGAAACCGGAGCAGGATGTAGCTAACAGCTGGCTCACATGGCTTCTGTCACCGCTGTACAGCAAGAGACTTGGGACGACAGAGGAATTACAAGGAAAGGACAACACGATAGGTTCAAGCGACATCACGCTAAATCCCTCCAAATACGAGAACTCGGCAAGTACCAGGGATATCTGGAACGATGGGTACAACTACTAAAAATCCAGAAGCTACAGCATCAAGCCGAGGTCAAATACTTAGATATAAAAGTTCAAAACACACAGGGGGCGAGTGGATTATGTTGGTGGAGATGGCGCGGCGAGAGGATATCCCAAGAACCAGACGCGCGAAAGAAGCCGCATAGAGTAAATTTCCAGAGGAATAAGAGCGCAGCATTATACACCAAGCTCGAAAGGTGCAGATCAATCGGATGAGAAGAGAGGACCAAGCTCGGGGAATATTTGAGTACGCCTACGAGGTATCGGTGGTACAGAATCCCATCTGCGATGCTTCTGGCTGCATTCTTTACTTTCCAATAGGCCCATAAAGTTCCACGAGATGTTTTCCACGGGTCTATCACCCAAGGCCAAGGTGCTGATACAGCTTCAGCCTATACTGTTTCCAATGCGTCTCACTGTTTGTTAATCCAATCTCAGCATTAGATGTATGTGCAGAATTGGCCTAATAGTGGCTGTAGTAAGCAACATCTGATACCCGGCTGATCTGGAGTAAGACGCAAGAGTAATTATCGCATGAGGTACGCAGAAAATCAGAAATTACTATGAAGTATGTATTTTTCAGTAGCCCCGTAGGCTGGCAGCTTCTCAGCCACGCCTAATCAATCATCCTTTGCATATTAAGAATCCCATCCGGGGCTGAAAAAAAGCTCTCCCACCCTAAGAACAGAACATCCGCAGATACGCAAACGTCCCGCGCCTGAATTGAGATCCGCGAGATCCTGTCCCCTAAGAGCAAGAATGTCGGCGATCTCCGCGAGGCCAAGACTATAGACAGTATCTTCATCCTCCTCCAACTCGAGCACCATTCCTATCCTCCTGAGCGACCTCTTCTTCAATCAACATACCTCTGAGGCTCGCTGCCATTTGCATGCTCCAGCTTGTGGTTGCAGGGGCAGTCAGTCGTCGACGCTTAACTGCGTCGTAGACCAACTCAGAGTTTGAGATTCGCCCAGAAGGGACTGACGAAGATGCAGCCAATACAGGGGATGAGCTGAGACGCTTGTTCGAGGTTTGATGAGCGGCTGGGGATTGATAACCGGCATGTGGAAAAGACGACAGCTGTAGTTCAGATTTAGATCTGCTGAAGCTATAGTATGTCGTCTCAACTTCCGGAGGTCGATGAGGCGGTAGGGGTGCTTGCAGTGATTTTGCATGGCGATACCGATAGAAGACTTCGTTGGATGCGGGTGGAAGAATGACAGTAGGCATATTAGGCACAACTGGAGCTCTATTTGAAGGTGGTAGAGGCACAAGACCAAAGCCGGGGCCAGTGAGAAGGTTCGATTCTTGAACTTGTACAGCAGGAGCCGATTGGGTCAGAGAATCCATATCCGCACCTTGCTGGAGAGCAGGAACACCAACAGATATCATAGGCCCAACTGGGGCCCTATATAGATGTGGTAGAGGTGCAAGACCAACACCGGAGCCAGTGAATGGGTTCGACTGTCGTACGTGTGCAGCACGAGCCGGTTCAGTCAGATGTTTCACGCTTGCGGCTTGTTGGGGAGCAGGATCAAATGTAGATGTTACGCCTGGCACCGATTTAGGGATGCTATCGGTATGAAAGTCGTCGACTACAGCATTTCTGAAAATCGAGGCAGCTTGGGCAGCCTCTCGAGTAATCTTGACTACCTCTCCATCTTTACAGATTATCCAGTATCCTAGAGGGACGACGCAGTTCTTGCAACCCTTGTTGTACCGGTGGGGGGGAAGTTCGCCACCGTCGTAGGCTCGCAATAGGAGTCTTCTTTCAAGGTTGGTTCCTGAGATGGTGATACCGCGACGACGGCATGCTTCCCTCAAGTCTTCCCTGTTCGAATCATCCTTCCAATCTGGTTCATTCAAGACTATGGTAATTAGCAGAAGTACGCGTGTGTAAGGATAGTTTGAAATACTCAGATGGGACCATTGGAGGTGGAGCGGACTTACATTCAGGCCTATGGCTTGCCGGTCCAATATACCGAAGATTTCGAGTCGCTGAGTTTCTACCCTTCTGGCCTGCAGTCTCGAGTTAATATAATGACCGACTGCTTTACAGGGCTGACTATGAGAAAAGAGGTGCTTGACTGAAGAATTGTTCGTTATCAGGAGAGAAGAAGAAGAGGTTCGATAAGGAAGGGGTAATCCCATAGATTGTGATTGAGGCTGAAATCGATTGGCAGAGACAGATAGGCAATCACTAGATTGAACCTCGAGCTCCAATCAATCAGAGAGCAGCCTCGAAGGACTGTTAGTATTCTCAAGAGATTGTTGAGATACTGAGTCATAGCAAGCTGGCAGCATGCAAAAAGTTGATCTTATTAGGGCATTTACTTCTGCATTTTCCGTGTTGGACTGTTGTGGCGACTGAAATGGTAATTGACAGCAAGCAGTGAACTGCAGAGTCAGGAGTCTCACTCCGCACTGATTCAAGAGCGGGATATGAGAGGAATACTTGTCAGTCAATGCCGTAGTTCTGCATGCAGACCACTCGGTGTTGCCGATTAACGAGAGCTATGAGTTGTCCACCCATTGAGATAATGGCACTTTGCATCGAGCCGTTCGCGCCGTATATTAGTGATTATGTGCGTTGTCGAAGCTTGTGCTTTAGTTGCATACTGCGTAAGAGATTACCACAGCTTGTCGCTGCAAGATGGACTTCACAGCGGAATTCAACAACCGCGAACTGCACTGAGCAGCTCGGGCTGTCCATGTGTCAGTATGTGCTGATGAGATTTCTGACAGGGAGCTTCGTTGTGCAAGGCACCGCTACAGCATATAGCTGCAAGTGGTACTTCGCAGCGAAAATAGACGACGTCGTATTGCATTGAGCAGCTCACCTTTGCCAAGGGAAGCTTTGTGCTTATGTCAACGTCCATTACTTGTTGCTATATTGTGGAAACAACGTATACGGCATGTCGCTACAAAAAGGACTTGGCGGCAGGGAAGATGGACAACAACAGTTTCCACTGAGCACATCGCCGAAAAACTCGGCCCTATCCAGCTGCAATACTGACTTGCAAACGAACACATCGTCTCGGGAGGGAAGTGTCTGCAGGGAGTTATCGCCTCAGCGCCGATGGATATGCTGACATCGGGATATAAGTGCCTAATGAGTTGTGTAATGGGACTTGGCCACATACATTTGAAATAAAGACTTGGGAGTTTAGCTCGGGGAGGCAGTGTTTGCAGTGATACTGTCGCTTCAGGAAAGATGTGTATGGTTGGATCGAAGTATGTGGGTGGAAGGAGTTTTGTGAAAAGTGCCTTGACCGCATACAACTGCACAACGGACCTGCTACCGAAGACATCTCCCCGGGTCAAGTTGTCTGCAACGGACCCTCACCTCAGAGGATCTGTGTTTGCTTGTAGCAATGAATGCAAGATCTAAAGTGTTGTACAAGTGGGATTACCGGCATCTGACTGCGTTCAGGACTTGACCGCAAACTACCGCACCAAGGAGGTAATTCGCGCGGTGAAAATCATGTCTCGAGGAAAGAGAGATGTGCTTGCATCGAGAGGTTGAGGAGCATGATATGCTGTGTCAAGCATCCCGACCGCATATAGCTGCCACATGAACATGGCAGCGAACTATCGCCTCCATGGACAGGTGTGTGCAGCGATTACATCGCCTGGAGAGTTTCCGTGTGCTTATATCGAAGCGCAGTTGAGGACTTTGTGCTGCACACGATTACCTGACTATGTTTAGCTGCAAATATGGCTTGCAGCAACGAGTATGAGGCGAAACTACCGCTTCGGGGAGGAGTATGTCATTGTGTCGAGATGTGCTGATTTATGATTAACAGGGTGTGGTACTGTTACAGCTTGTATCTGCTTATATGACCCGGGAAGTATCGAGTGACGAAGGCATCAACATACCGATGTCGATGACTATCTCGGTGGTATTCCCTACATCACAAATCAGTCATTTACTCTCTCGAACGGTTCCATTCCATCTTGCCAAAATCCAGCTATCATGCATCGCGAAGGGAAGCACGCTTGAGCCTCCCAAAGCGTAGCACATATCTGGTTGGGACTTGTATGCCTACATCAGCAAATGCAGGAGGGTGCTGTGTTGTGGGAGAAACGGTAGCGTGCAGCTGCCATTACAACTCGGCCTTGACCATGTCGAGTCCACAGAGAGGTATGTTCTTGGTTCGATGCGTGTAGGAGGATGATTTAAAGTAGGGAAAGGCGTAATTGAGACTTCGGTGTGGAAGTTTGACGTACCATCTTGAAAATTTCTGGCGTTGGTACTGGCCACTGTCACAACATTAGCCTTATATTCTCCCAAACTGTATCACTCAATCGCATTATAGCTTCAAGTTTGTAACGATACATCGTGCCTGGGAGCAACTGAGGTTCCAATTGGACCCCACGTATTATCCAGGTGGGGTTGACTTACTTGCTGGTGTTTTGAGCTAGGCGAAGGACCAGAGAGTACTTACGGGCAGAAAAATAAGTCGCAGCTGATACTGCATGGCCCGTGGGAAGGCTTGATCGAGTCAAATTACAGATCAAAGCAAGAGAAAGAACAAGAGCTAGAAGCGCTGGGATTTTGAGCCAGAGCGTAACGTAGATTGGGGAAACCGAGGTATTTGGTGTGAGGTCGACGGAGGAGAGAGAAAAGAAGATGAAATTACGAAAACCCAAACCTTTAATCCCCGATGGGTTTAGTTTATGTCAGTGCGATCAAGCGAGTGTTGGCGCTATTGAGATAGTGAAGGATGTTCTAATATGTTGATGTGAATTCTGTAAGCAAATTAGGCTCAAGACAGGAGGGAGCCTTGTGGGCAATGATAACGACATCACACAAGCAGATAAATAGTAACATCTATAGTGAGATGGAGAGAATTCAAGTAGGTGGGTTTTATTAGATACCTAGCTGAATTTTCTATGCCGTCGCAAGTTTGCATATCTGAGGGTCGGAGATCTTCGCAAGATGAGAGCGACATGATCAAATTGAGTCTTCGTCGTTTTCCGCAGCGCATCATGAGCCAGACGAGACCGTGAACTAGATTCGTTGGCAGCACAACAGTCCCATTATGGCCCAATCCTGCCATATCATCAGTAATTACCTCCAATTACGCGACGGACTCCAGACTTACACTCAGTATTAGGAAAGCTGTCTCGTACCTTCAAAGAATGGTCGGAATTCTTCCTTCTGTCTCTGACGCTCCCTTGTCCAGCCACAACCACCCTTCAACCACGCCTCCGACCAATGAACCACACCCGGACTTCCCGGATCAATCCATACATTGAAGAAATGGCAATCAGGATCCGCGATAAGTCCTTCATAGAACCCTCGCAGGTGGCCCAGGAACACGATGATGTCGTCGGGCGGAACGGAGATATCGATTTCTTGTCGACGAAAATCGCCAGCGTTCATGGCTGCTAGACGCTGGGGGGCGATATTCAGCCTGCAAAATCGATTGAAGGACTTGATGAGACGAGCACGAACATGATCGTCAGTCAGCCCAGCGCATTTGTCGGAAAACATGCTGCGAGCCTATTTATTTGTCAATAACTGTTTTGTTTGTCTTGTAGCGATTGGTTCAAGAGGGTCCAGCAGTACACACCAGTTCCAGATTGTCGTTCAGGATGGAGTTGAGATGCAAGCCGACGAGTCCTTGTGACATGACTATCTCCTTCTGAGGCGATCGGCTGCTCTGGCTCATTGAGGGATTGGCTTGGTTGTCGGAGACTGGAGCAGCTGGCTGCGGAGGGTGAGCGTTACGAGTTGCATAGAGTGATGGAGTTTGTAACATGGAATTCACTGTCACCGGAATTGAAAGCGGTCGTTGTCCCGGGGCTGTAGATTGCAGTTTGTGTGATGCAGCATTCACCATGGCAATGCGTGGTGGAGTTTGCGCCGAACCGCCAATTCCTGGATTGTTGGCTTCCTTGCGAGGATGTCGGAAGTAGCGGACAATCATATCATGGACCTCCTGATCGGTTTTGTATTGCAATGCGGGATTGTTTCTGCGTGCTTGCTGGATGTGTTCAATGGTGACTCCGAGTGATTGTTCAATCGCATGGCGGACCTTCTGATCAGACATATCTCGCCATGTACGATTCCGTTCACGTGCCTGCTGGATGTGCTCAGCAGTGATGACGCCGCTCAGGATACCGTCGTCCATGTTTGTGCTTGGTGGTTCGCAAACAACGAACGAACGAGCAAGTCGAGGTTTTTTTCTTTGAAAAATACTAGGACGCTAACACAGGCAGACAGTCATGGATGGCGCAAAATTGAACAGGAAGGAGCTATATGAGGCTGACTATGACTGGGACTTACCAACTAGGTGAATGAGGTGTGTCAATGACTTACTTACCTTACCTACTCAACAAGACAGAAACTCCCTCTCTTTCATGATCCCCTTTCCATCAGTCAGTGAAGCTTTTCATCTTCATGTTGACGCATTCCTGAAACGACTCGTCGGTGTATTTCTGAGTAATGTATCCTTTGCACATTTGAGGTTCACTAGCATGACTGTTATACTGTAGAATCTGCTTCAATCAGAGTTCCAGAGCCCCCGTAGAGGCCGGTATTTACTCTCTTTTTGGCGTTCGGTTCGAAGTAGAATAGAGGATTTGGTATAGTATTAAATAGAAAGGTGAAACTTGTAGTAGAGGCCAGGCAAGGCATCATTTGCTCGCGATCTGCTTGCCCTATTCATACAAGTAGGTAGCAACTCACCTGATCTTCCATGCTTGCGAATCCTTTGGATCTATACGCCGGCTGACATGGTTTGAGAACATTTAAGTCTGGAAGATCTGTTGAGCTGACGTTGCTCCTTGCTCGACTGGCGAGAAGGGAACAGACGAATAGAAAAGTAGCTAGCGGGAGATAAACACGATGTGATGTGACAGGAGGACAAAGCGTTACTTTGATTTAAATCGTCTAATACAATGAGCTTTCAGGTAAGTTAAGGTGGTTCTAGTGTTGTTACCACTGAGCACCAAGCCAAAGATGAAGGCATTCACACGTTAGGTTTGAAGAGGTTGCCACACACCAATGGTTGTCAGAATCCGTGAGGCGCGCTAAAAATAGGCGGGAAACATCAAAATCCGAAAGGGTCAACTATTAATGGCTAATACTATTACAACACTATATTACCACTTTGCAGTCAATATGTTTTCCCTTATTATTCATAAGACGGCGGCATCTCTCAGGTGTATCAAAAATACGCGAGAATATCCCCTCAAGTATGATTTTGTCCCATTCCTCTTAAAGAGCTTGTTTTACCTCGTCAGTAAAACACCCTACGGCGTAACCGCCGCTTGATAATATTCCTAATGCCTTCAATTGGACTGAGTTCTGGGGACTGCGCAGGGTGCTTAATGTCAATTACCCAGTCGGCTTCTTTTAGCTGTCGCGCGAGGCCATCTTTACGCATGCCGTGAGAAGGGTCACCATCCTCTTGAAGATATACCTGATTTGTATATTGTAACCGTTGCTCTTGCACAACTTTGATATGTACCGGCAAGAGGCGCTCTATACAGTATTTCTGGGTCATATGATTGTCTGTAACCTTCGTTTCCACCTTAAGTGGCTTCGTGGCCTCCCATTCCTTCACTCTAGCCGCGTATTCTTCTCGAGTCTCTGTTGTAGGGCGACGCCGTGGTTTAGGAAGGAATTGAGGCTGTTCTGTGGTGTCCTTCACATCGTTATAGAACTCATGGTTCTCTGCTTTGCCGTACCAGTAGATCCACGCAGCAATATGACAGGCAATCCCCCTTTGTTCTTTAACCTCCATTATATTGTCGTCCGTGTAACGCCGCCCACCTCTTTCTTCTCTCAAGAAATGCGCAATAGTTTGAGAGTTAGGATCGATGTATGGCTTGTCCGTATAGGTAGCGCAGCTCTAAAAGCCCTCGGTTGTTCCTAAATATGGTCCACTCTTCCTTTTTTTTTATATAAAGCTCTCTCTGTCGGATCCACGAGCATTGGACACATTGGCTTAGTAACTTTAGACTTCCTCCCAAGCTTAAGTTCTCTCTCTCTGACGCTTCCAGCGACTTCCAGCGACTTCCAGTAGTCTCATCAACCCTCTCATAGCGGCACAAATGTCTGAAGGACTTTGTGTGGTGTTCCTTGTCGTATGCGTCAAAGAATCGCATTGGCTTGCATGTAGAAGCTGGATAACCATGCTCTGGCTCTGGGGGAGGCGTAAAACGGTCGTTACCGCGTGCTATGGGTGCTGTAGATGCCATAAATGTGGCTGTTTTAGTCAGAATCGCAGATTCACGTTTTTATTGTTTTACGCCTATTTTTAGACTGCGTCAAGAATTCTGACACCCACTCACTGGTGCCATTTTTCAAGAGATTACAGAAGTATTTTACCGAATTAGGTCTGTCCCTTCTTGACAGGCGGTAAGGGAAAGGAACTTTAAGAGAAAAGAAAGACCCTTGAATTCTTGATCAAGCAGCTACTAGCGGCAGAGCAAGTATTGGCGGAGACGGGTCGGGTCCACTTCAATTCGTCCAATTCCAAGATTTGGCGCTACGATGACGTTGAGACCGGATGACCATCATGAGAAGATGTCTCGGTGTGATCAAGCGCCAGTCGCATCTCACATCTCAAGATTGTATCCCCAATGGAGACACGCCAACTATTTTGGTAGGATGCTATCGTCCCACAGCGATACAACACGTAGTAAGACAAGGTAGGGGACCACGTCTTCAGGGCCTTCCTCTGGCCATCGGCCTGCTTTCAGGCGGTATTAATGCTTGGATGATGTCGTAGGCAGAGACAGGACAGGACCCTGATTCAGTGATAAGTATACACTATATATTATTCACTCCTTCGCTAAATACTCAACAAGAACACTGATACTTAACCCCCAGCGCTTAAGATCAGCACCAGAGTCTGCAGACTCTAACAAACAGCATCAACATCACTCTATTTAAAATCATACCACACCATCGCAATGCGTATCACAGCTCTGGCCCCACTGGTGTGCTCCATCGCTGCCTTTATACTGGGCATGCTATGTCTCTTCGCAGGCCACAAGCCAGGCTTCTTAGAAGACTATCATATTGTCACAGTACGTAGGAGCACTCCGACGAGATACTTCCTATGCTAACCAATTTCGCAGCTAAACACCTCAACCCTTGGATATAACCTCGTTCCAACGACAACAGCTTCCGGCGCTGCAGCAGCTACTCCAACATCACTTCTATCTTGGATAGAAGAAGAAGCAAAGAACATCACGTCCGAAATCGAGAACGAATTCGAGACGGAATTAAACAACATAGCAGGAGACATCGCAGACAAGCTAGCCAGCGAGCTCGGCATAGACCAATGGTACAGTCTACACTTGATGGATTATTGCGAAGGAACATACTCGCCAAATGCCACCGCGAAGGGAGCCAAGAAGAATGTTACGAGCTGCAGCAAGCAGACCGCTATGTACCACTTCGATATCACCCAGACCATTGACGACCAACTTCATTTGGGCAAATACAACATCAGTCTGACGGATATCGATTGGTCAGATAAGCTCCAGGATGGCATCAATGCTCTGAACGTAGCTATGGACGCAACTTTTGTTTTGTATGCCATCGGTATCGCTGCTGCAGGCCTGGCGATCCTCACCTCGTTGATCGCTTTCTTCCTCCACGGTTCACGACTAATATCATTCGGCAATTGGGGTCTGGCATCCATTGCCTTCATCGCCTTCCTCATTTGCTCCATTATCATTACCATTGTGCAGAAGAAATTCACGAGCATCATCAACAAGTACGGAAACGATATCGGTCTCTATGCACACCGAGGATCCAAATATCTTGTCATCACATGGGTAGCTACGGCAGTCATGTTCTTAGCCATGGTGGCCTGGGTCGTGGAGTTCTGCATTGGACGTAAGAAGAGGTCGAGAGAATACACAGAGAAGCGGTCTGGTGGCTGGAGACATCGTCGAAGCGATGAGTCTGCTCTTCGTCGAAGCGGTGTCTAGAAATATCTACCACGGACTTCTTGTATGACTTCATGAGACGACTTTTTGGCCAAGGCAGCGATAATTTCAGTAAGGCGTATCGGACTAGGAACATCTAGGAATTCCGTCTTATCATATACCCAACCTCAATACAAAAATGTACATATAATGTATTAGAACGTCAATCTTGGTTTTTACGTTGAAGTTGATGCATTCGTTCGGTGAAGCTATCCCAGTAACTAAGGACGGTTGGGCTCATATCACGTGCTAGGCGTCAGCATCTCAGCTCATTCTTAACAGCTTCTTCTTTTCTCAAACACGCAACAAAGCAAGGCGACATACACCAAAAATTCGATATACACGCGTCAAATCACAAAATATGGCTCTGGAAGTTTCTCTACCAGAGGCCACCCCCCCCCCCCCCCAAAAGAGGGCTGCCCCCCTCCAAAAAGAGGCACCTAGAAACGACACCTGGGACCCCGACGCATCCTAGAGCAGCAACTAGCATAAACCTTAGCTTTAAGCCCCTACAACCGGTCACTTTTACGGCCCAGGAGACGGGGCCGCTCTCTCAAGAAGTCCTTGGCTTAGCAACGCTTCAAGAAAGTCGACAAAAAGCCCTCACCTCCCTATTCATGAAGTATGCCCGCTTTCTAGAGACAGAGTTAGAGAACGCGCCAGCTACTATCAGAACAGAAGCCCTACAACTTGGCCAAGCACTCAAAAGCTTCCTCACAGACCAATACACTTTGATCGCTAAACTAGCCCCAGAGAGCAGCAGGCACGAGCAGCAAGAAAGCAAGGGGGCTCAACCAGCTAGGAGCTCTTTGGAACACACAAACCACAGTCCGACCACGAAAACCAGCACATACGCCAGCATACTGCAGAAGAACAACGAGCCTCTACTTAGCCAGCCAGGGGGAACTAAGAAACCCACAAGCCAAGCGCCAAGGTATAAGCCAGCCAGCGACCTCTGACTATTTGTCAGACTAGAAAAGGATAGCATCTGGAAAACAAGACAGCCATACGATGTATGCACATACATCCGAAGCAAGCTACCAAAGAAGGTTCAGGCCTGTCTAAAGAGAACGGAAGCCATAGCCACGGGTATAGCGTTAGTACCAACAAGCCATGAAGGCGTAAAAATCTTAGCCGAGCATAGTGTCCTAATTAAAGACGCTCTAGAGGCACAGAGAGTGGAACAAAGGGATGTCTGGCGGAGAGTAATCATCCCAAGAGTACCTACTAGGCACTTGGACTTTGTCTCGAACTCGGAGGAAGAGATTACAAGCAAAAGACTAGAAGAGGAGATACAGCTAAGCACTAAACAGCAACCAATCAAGGCATATTACAGCAGGATAGCCGAGGACGGAAGCCATTTAGGGACAGTGACCGCGTGGTTCAGACCAGAACAAGGCCCTAAACTTCCTAGACGCCTAAATCTAATCGGTGTGGACGTGTTCGCCATGATCTCGCTGCCGAAGCAAAGAGCGGCTACACAGTGTGGCAACTGCGGAGGCTTCCACAATGAAAGGAAGTGTGTAGAAGTTATCCTTCCAATAAAATCGCACATTGTTATCAGGTGTCACCAAACCTAGATGATGACGACTGAGGCTCTTGCAGCAAAATGTATGTAGCTATGATCTGAAATACGATATCTGACAGCTTCCTAAACAGACCCTACAGGGTCAAGAAAATACTGTGCTGGATGCAACTAGAGCCTTGGCTCTAGGTGAGACAAGTGTTCCTCGAAGATAGTAAGCTCTCTTATTGTATCCAGCTCATTAGATCGTAGTCTGCAAGGATACAACTCAATGGGATAGTCCATTGTCTCAATATATATCCGTTTTTGGGAGGCAGCAGTCACTTGTTGCACTGTAATCACTCCCCATCTAACTCATCATTATTAAAATGCGCCTAGGAAAGATCTACATAGTAATGGACAGATTTCTGTAGAACGTTCCATACTTCGGACAGAATATCCCAGATTAGGCGTTTACAATAGAGTTTGTTGCCCCTTGAAATAGTGGGTCTCGCTAATTATTAAGCGAGGGTTTTTCTTGACGTGAATCGGCTTCAGGGACCTGATTCGGTTGTCCGATGACTTCGATGAATCGGACAACAAGGCATAATCCGTACATCTACCGGTAGACAAGCTTGCCGCAGTGTAGCATTGTTCTGGGGGATGATCGTAGGCTGATGAACCCCACGGCGGAGTGAAATTCTGGTATTCCTCGGTCATATCGAGGCAATGCAAACAAGTTTATCAGATGATAGTGAATCTCCTGCCTCTTTTTGCAGACGAATCCCAGTCTCCCAGTCTCTCAATGGTATGCATGCAGAAGCTGATAGATTTATCGAATTATGCGAACGGCAGTTGCGGAGTTACTGTAGCGACTCGGGAAGAACCGATACAAGATCGACATCAGGGGCACGCATCCACACCTTCCTATATGATTAGCCAAGACACAGCCAAGATCCTCCACTGCCAAATGGCTTGCTCAGGAAGCTTGATGCTTCACCTTTGTCTCTTGACGCTTACATACGTCGTGATAAGCTTTAATAAGCTTTACCCCGCGGTAGCAGGAGCTGGCAAATACAGGTCCTGCCCAAGTAAGCATAGGTCAACTGATCCCTTCAATGTTCAGCGTAATCTAAGAACACATCGCTGCCTGCTACTAGATCATCCACCATACCGACCCATGTCTGGTCGATCGACTTACTATATGCGTAACAAGTGCCAGTTGCCAAGGCGACGCCAATATTACTGGCAAGGCATTTTACGGCGTCTATGATAGGGTGGTAGGGTGGTGCAGGAGTTGAAGAGATAATCATGAAAGCATATTAAGGATATCGATACCTGCAGCGAGATGAGCTCAGGCATCAATATATATAGAGAGCTGAAGCTCCTCACTTTTGAAGAGTATCCCTTCAGACCACTTCCCTAGTGAGTCTCCAGCTTCAAGAACTTCAGTCGATCAAGATGCTCTCCAACATCCTTCCAACCATCGCTCTAGCCGGTGCTGCTATGGCTGCCTGCCCTCTTACAGTTGACATTGTCAGCACTGATGCTCATGTCGCCACGGTCGCCGTCACCAACATTGGATCTGATGCCATTACGGTCTTCAAGGGCAATACTGTTCTCAGCGAGCACGCCACCATGGACTTGTTGGTCTCCGATGCAGGTATGTATCTGCTTGTCTCAAGATTGTATCGTTGAAGGCTCTGTACTGATATCTCAATAGCTGGCAACGCACTCCCATTCGAGGGTGTCTTCGTCAACTACAAAAAGACCAATGTGCCAGCAACTGCATTCCAGACCATCCAACCAGGAGAGACTGTGACAGCTGAGGTCAACGCGGCTAAGACTTACAAGCTTGCTGGCGTTGCCAGTGCACAGATTTCGGCTCTCCAGGGTTTCAGATACGTTGTCGGAGAGACCATCCCAACTGCGCTGAAAGGCTTGGAGGGTTGCGAGGCTGAATCAGAAACAGTCGCCATCGTTCCAGATCAAAGCAAAATTGCTGAGGAGTACGTCAGCAAGCGAGGGGAGGCTAACTTCGGTCGCATCTCCAAGCGCGCTGTAACATACAGCGGATGCACTACAGCGCAAACAACGTCGCTGACTACCAGCTTCGCAGACGCTGTTTCGATGTCTAGTGCCGCCTACACTGCTGCGGCAACGTATGCTGACAACTTCTCTCTGTGGTTCCGCACCGCAACAACCTCTCAAGCGGTTAGTCGCACTTAGCAACAAATTTGAAGCCTTTTACTGACTCAGTATATAGACCAAGGTCCGTACCATCTACAACGATGTTGCTGGCGTCCAAACAACCTCTCCAAAGGTCTATTGCAATGATCAGTACAGTTATTGCACTGACGGAACCGCACTTCTGTACACCGTTCCAAGCGCAAACTCCATTGTGCCATGCCCAAGCAACGGCTTCTGGGACTTCCCACAGCTGTCTCCTACCTGCAGCAACGATGACTACGATATGGCCGGATCTATCCTTCACGAATCTACTCACTTGTACGGAACCGGGGACTACGCATACGGTTACGTCGCTGCTCAGAAGCTCTCCGCTGCCCAAGCCGCAGCCAACGCTGATACCTACGAGATGTACGGAGAGTCCGTCAGACTCGGAGGTTGCACTGTCGGATAGTTGGATGTCGGTGACTGAGTTGCGATGAGGTGGATTGTTCCCTATATACTGTACTATGATCGATAGTACCACAGATTTCCTTCGAATTTAAGTCACTATATACTTCATATACAGGTGTTGGAGAGTTTTTTTGATGTCTTACAATACGATTTTTAACCAGATTTGTTTGCGAAAGGACGTCGGTTGGGTTGCGAGGCGTCTACGAAATCCAAGGGTCGGCATCTGCTGAGGGTGGTCCAATCGGTGTAGGCGTCCGTGACTTGACATTGTGAGGGTCGAAGGATACTAAGCCTCCCCGTGGAATCCAGCTTTGGCCTTTTGAGTTGTCAATAATTGTTTATACGCTGCATAGAAAGCTCTAAAGAATTCGACCTGGTGATCTGGTTAAATGAGCCTTCACATAGTTCTC
Source organism: Calycina marina (assembly GCA_019669825.1). Lineage (NCBI taxonomy): Eukaryota > Fungi > Ascomycota > Leotiomycetes > Helotiales > Pezizellaceae > Calycina > Calycina marina. Next base: position 46,368 of record MU253876.1, on the reverse strand, counting down.
GATTTCTGAACCGTACATACGTTTATGAAAACATCCATAGTCGAGTGGCTGAGTAATATGGAGCGAATGAGCCGGTAAACAAAGAGGCATGATGTTGTTGGCTTTGCAATACTCTTCGAATGCCGCCGATTGATGACTTTTGTGTCCTACAATCACTAGCATTCGATATCATCCATGTCTGTAAGGCCTAGTACGCTTATTAAAATGTTTAATCCAATCGAGACCCATCTCAATAGACCAACTAGAGAGATAGCAAGCTTCCTGAACTACCAAAACTGGAGGGATATCTTGGCCCTTTCCATTAAAACATACAATTGCTTTAGCCCGTTCTCGATTGCCAGGCTGAACAGCTTTGGCTCTGCCACGTAACCCTGCGCCTGTAAAAACCATAGTAGGAGCATACATGCCAACCATTAAGCAGGTTTCGTCGAAGTTCCAAAAGTCGCAGTCTTGGATACCATATTTCGCCCGCCTGTTCTCTACGAGCCGCAAAGAAGCTCCATTAAGCTCGTAATCTTCGCATAAGGTTCTTTCGAGATCGCTAACACGATTAAAACGCGCTTTTGACTCTGGACACCATTTCACAAAGAGATGCGCCTAGAGCTTGCCGACGCGTTGTCCTCCTTGAGATTCGAGTATATAGTTTGCCATATCTTCTACGCCCGCCAACCGGGGGGAACCCCCCTTGTACCCAGGTCAAGTATATGTCGAAGAAGTGCTTCTTCTATCCGGGTCAATTTATGGGTGGCTGGGCGTTGATCGCGAATATCGCTTCCGCCGTTCATTCTGTCGCGTAACGTGGTTTCGGGGACTTTATATATTTTTGCAGCAGACCTTCGACTTAGCTTTTAAGCTGTACGAATAGCCTTAATAGCTATTATTCTTCGAGTTTACTGGGTTTGAATTTCCATCAGTAATTGTTGATTGAGAGAACGCGTATTAAAGTTGCTGGGAAGTATGGTGGGGGAAAACACGCCCATTCTCAAGGATACACCCACCATACACATCCCCCTCACCCCTTCGAAATGACGAAAAACAGGACGGCAGGCAAATCGAAAAGGAAAAAGAGGAACGTAATCACTATCGGCACTACCTCAAATCCCGTGGAAGATCCAAACAGTCGCACCTCTGAGTATGAGTCTGAGGACTCTGAAGATGGGCAGGACAATTCTGTGGAACAAGGTCCAGAAGAAGGCGGAGTATCTCTTATTGCCGGTATCACGTATCTACACGTCGGCAATAATACGCAGGCTTTAAACACCGTTCTTTCGGCCGCAGGAGCTCAAGGTTCGTTGAAAGCCACAGATGTCCATCGGGAGGAACTGCTTGGCGATCAGGTTTCTATCAAGTCCCATGTTGGGTAAGACTGAAAACTCCTCGGCCTCCTGAGTTCGATGAAGTACTAAATAATGGGTCATCAGAGACAATATCTCCACTGGTGAGACCGATGAGCTAAATTCTGCATCAAATTGGGCTCCAGCTTCCAATGATTCGATCTCCTGATCACGAGGGTTCACACGTTGCATCCATAGAGACAATTGAGACAATCGCTGCATTGATTAAGGACCTTCAGGTACACAAACGCTTTTCAAAATGGCTTTATAGCGAGCTGGTTGACCTCGACGTGGTTCCCGATCCACAGTCCCGACAGCAGTTGCCTGAGTCACAGATAGCAGCAAACAAAAAGGCACGCATCATCTCGAAGGTGCAGCTGATGAAGACGAAGAATGCGCATGAGACTGCTTTGAAGGGACGTGACGCGGTGATCTATAGTCGAGATGCTACCATCAAGACTTTGGAGCGGCAGTTGAGGGAGAAAAAAGAAATCGTCAGGCTGCTGGAAACGTAAGGAGCCTATAGGTGAGCTTTCATTGCGCCGCCTGGTGACATATGGTGCGTTTATGCTAAGCTATATCTCAGTGAAAATTGGTGCTGCAGTTCTCAATCGCTTTCTCGAGCTTGCCAAGGTTCCGGTGTTGGGCTTGTCACGAGACGAACTTGATAAGAAAGTCATTGCAGCTGGCAATAGAGCTGCCCACGCCGGAAATATGTTGGTCCACAAAGCCTTGTTCGACACCAGGCTCGGCAGGGTCTTTCAAGGACACGCAGTCTTTCATAAGCTCTATCGAGTACCGTATCAAGATGGAAACCCAGCTCTGCCTGCAATCCTCCTTCGTGCATTAAATTTACGTGCAACCTGTGTTACGATCAACGATGGAGAAGGCGCGTGGGATCTACGTGAGAAAGCTACAGTTCATGTTAACACGCTCTTCAAGTATGCTATGTGCTCTTTAACGTCTCATATCTTGGTGCGGAGCTCAAGAGCTAGGAGCATGTTAACGGAGCCATCTTTGTTGATATATGCATGCTCCTGAGACATTCTCCCAGCTTCTGGAGCTCCTCGCCAGGTATTCAACTCATTACTACTAACTCACTGCAGGCTGTGGAAGGACCGAACGAACAAAGATACATTCGAAAGTAGTACTTTTGCCTGATTGGAGTTGAGTCTGCTGGAGAAGGTTGTGGAGGAGATTGTCAAGACTCGGCACGATTATGAATGGACGGAAGGAGATTAGTCATGTTTGTGGACAGAGACATTTAGTTTTGTAAATAGTGATTTGCTAACAAGTGGCACGGCCCAATGGAGGTCATCCATATGTAAGATGAAGTCCAATTCTCAAGTGCTGAGGCTACTAAATGGAATTGCTGTCTCACATATCGCTTCCTCATATTGGACATGTGTTATGGCAGCTACGGAAACAAAAGCGGACGCAATGAATTGACAGCACACGTCTTCTACTGCTGCTCAATTTCCGCCAGGGTAAGCGCAAGTTACACATCCACGGTACATAAGCAATTGTTCACCGTGTATAGTCGCGGTAGACCTCTGCAGCTGTGGCGCTTCTGCCCTAAACAACGCCATGCAATTCGAGGTACATCACAAAACGGGTATCTGAGAAGGGCATAGTCCTGTGGAAGCCGATTAGACTCCACTATCCCGGGAACCTCGCTCATCGCTTAGGTTGCTGTGTGAGTATTCGCATACAGGGAGTCAGTTTCTTTGGAAGGTTTCTGGCTGCTCTGCTGGCTTCATTCTGCTTTCTTTTATCCCTGAGTCGATTCCTTTGCATTTCTTTGCACACATTTTCTGGCAATTCACCTGTAAACATGAATCCCAGCATCATTTCTCTCTCGTTGGGCTCTCTTGTTCTCACTGCATCAGCTATGAGGCACATCCATTTTCCAATTATTAGGAGTCTGGTTCCCAGGGCTCCAATACTTGCGTCTTGAGCGACTGCTCCCGTAGCTTCGATCCGGACTATCAGCAATTAACATACCTGATAAACATGATAATTAGAACGGCCAAGACACCGAAAACGCTCATAGTCGAAACAGGAAGTTCGGATGTATGGCTCTCAAGCTCTAGCAACCCAGCGTGCGTAAGCGGCGCCTACGCTGGAGGATCTCGTGAGTATCTGTTAAGTAAAGGCTGGACAATGCTCACTGTGAATTGTAGATTCGCTGGTGACAGATACTGCTACTTACGCTGATGATTCTCAGGACATGTTCTTCACAAAGTAAGGCGATGGACAAAACCTTTCGGATGATATCTTTGCCGATACATTCAGCGTTACGGGTGCCAGCCTGGACACGATCTAGATAGGTCTGCTGGTGTTCATCGCAAACATGGCGTTGTTGTTGCGGCCGGATGGAGTGACGGGCTGTTTCGTTCCGAGTTGGATGGTGGGCTGGACGATGTGGCTGTGGCCGCTGACGGTGCTTGAGTTGGGGTTCTCGGAGTTTCTGGGGGCGAGAATTGGGGTTAGGGATGAGGATAAGATGTTGAGAAAGGCTTTTGGGACGGAGTGGGAGGAATGTCATGGGAGGACGAAGAGGTTTGTTCCGTGGGTGATCTGAGGGACATTGAACGCAAGTGTACTCATATGATGTCGTTCAAAATGCTAGCTTATGCAAAATGTCTAGCTTGCCAGAGGCTCGTGAAATTAGCTCATGTTTTGGAAGCATGTTAAGTAGATCTTGGGCCAAATACTGCAAAATTATACCAGAAACCTGATATTGCAAAGTGGTCAGCAAGATATATATAAGTAGCGAAATACATGTATCTCTCTATCTCCAATGTTCGTCGTGCACCACTATAACAAGAAAAGAACACCAATGATGACAGCAAGCACTGCGAACGATAGCTTAACAGCGATTACTCTCGAGGCCTATAAGTCCGAAGCGGTTGGCAAGACTGTAGAGGACACAGGCTGCGAAATTATCGTCCAGCTATACAGGAGACTTCCGACGGGACTTGTTGGAGTTAGCACTGGCGATGTTTAGCCACTGACGCTGCTAGAAGTCGTAGGTACTGCGAGCGTTCGGCTTAGGAAGGTTGAAGGCATGCTGGTAGCATTGGAGCTGATAGAGCTGGATGGGAGTCCCGAGGCTGATGCACCAGCTGGCATGCTTGAGTTTGTGGAAGATGAGATGGTGGACGACGGCAAGACGACTGGTTTGCACGCAGCGCCAAAGTTGTGACTCTTGTACAAAGTTGCCGTGTCAAGGACTGCATCGCTGGAAGAATTGATAAAATCATGTGTCAAATGGGTTCGGTTGTGGAATGTCAGCTTACTCCAGCCATAAGTAGCGTTCAAGATTGATAGACCGTAGACCTGATAAGGAGATTTGGCAACATTGAAAGGGTTCAGACCCCCATAGTGACCGCCAATACCATTGATGATGTACCATGGCGCCACTGGGTCATTCATACCCTTAGGATCAATAGTTCCATTGAGTCCGATGGAATGCTGCCGTTCATAGACGTGGTAATGGCCTGAAAGATAGATATCGATTTGGTACTCGTTGAAGAGTTCTTCGAAGATATTTTGACACGCGATGCATTGACCATCAGAGCTGGATGAGTACCACTGGCGGTGCCCCGTAACTACAATCCAAGGGGTCATGCATCTATCGACGGCTGCGAGATCAGCAGCGAGGAAGTCACGCTGTTGGTAAAGGTATGATCCGAACTGAATCGGATCAAAGGACTCCTACTCAAATCAGTCAATCTCACATGATTTAATGACCAGGAAAGCCTCTACGTATCATACCTCAGCATAATCGGGCATGTCGGTTTCCATGTCAAGCATTATGTAATGTACCATTCCTGTAACTCATAAGCAACATACTCAGATACGGCCAATTAGCTGAGCCACTTACCATTATCGTAAGAATACCACATATTGCCAACACCGAAGTTGTTGGGTGCTTGATTGGCGACGTCGCTGGGCATTCTAAAGTGATTCTCGTAGCCGGTGAAGTTAGTTTGACCTACAGGGCAATCTATCACGAGAGTGCGTAAGCCAACAATTATATAATTCACGTTTAGAATGCGCAGAGGACGATACGTACCATATGCAGCATCAATGCAATTGGCTTCATGATTACCAGGAGCTGTCATGTAAGGAACATGCTGGGTGAAACTTGTGCACTGATCGTAGAAATCATCAAGAATAGATTCGTAAGCCTTGGCTCCACCCTCCAGATCAGTCGTGGCGTTGAGATATCCCTGGTTCACTTCTGTGAGCCATGTATCTGCGTAGGCAAGGTCTCCCGCTGAGATTGATGTTAGCTATATCTGCTAGATCAGATGGATCATACTTACGGTGCATGACGAAATCGTAACTGTCGACTGCCTTGGCAAGTGACTGAATGGTATTCTGCTCGCCCGGCATCAAAATGTCTTGTGTGGCGATAGCTATGTGTATGTTAGTGGATTGCCTATAGGAGAGCTCTGATGCCAATATCGAGCCAAGCCATTGACTTCACGAACGATTCTGGCCTGCCATGAGAGAGTCTTGGCCCTATATATCGTGTGTAGGGCAATTCTAATTCCCAATGCGGGAAGTAACTTACTGGCTCCCGCTGTGTCACTGTATGATCCGTCAGTAAATACTCCGCCATTCAAGAAATGGGCTATTACCCGAGTCCTTCTGATCCCATCGCACCCATGTCCACAATCAGAGCAACAGAGTAAGGTGTCTCGTCTCCGATCAGACGAGGAGTCCTGAATGTAAAAGGGCCCACAGCTTCGGTACTATTAATGAGGTGCTCTGGTAAGTACCAATACTTGGTGTCTGGCTGCAAGCCTTCAATTCTGACATGGTTGTTGTAAGTCAGAGAGGTTGGATATGTCACGGAGACATCTGAGGAGGCTCGTCTCGACAAAGCATTCTTTGACTCGCCAAAATGAACAATGGGAGGAGTCAGCTCGTAGTAGGTATTCCAGCTGACGGTGATTGCATGGGGACCAGCATAAGCTGAGCGAACCTGAGAGTTCAAGGACATGTTGTATCTCAAAGGGTCTGCATTCACTTGGCGAAAGTAGGCCATACCGAGCACAGCGGCCTTCAAGAGCTGATGGAAGTACATAGTTGATCTCCGAAGGAAACGTAAGTAAGTCAGCAACAACGACAACGATGGTTAAAGAACGAGGAGGAGCATCGACAGTAGACGGCCGGGGACGACTGTCTTATGTTGACGGAACTGAGTAAGCAGGGTTACATTAGCTGCCACTACCCACTCATCAGGTTCCGCGATACTCGAAGAAATCCAACAGCAGCTTCCGATCGTACATCATAGTAGCTGTTTCCTGGTTGTCTCTTCCCACCTATCGATTGCTGAAAATCAACAGCCGCTTGATTGGTGAGAATTCCAGAGCTTCTACACACGTGCCGTATCCACTCCAGACGCTAGACTCCTTGAAGAGACCACGTGGGAGGTTGCGAATCCCTCTCCCAATTGCCTCAGCTTTGTTGTTCTTGAGCGTTGGTTGACTTCCTCCATTGAGTGCAATTACGTCGTCAAAACATCGAACTCCTTTCGCTCGCCTGAGAGTGAGGCAACAAGAAGAACGATAGATGGTTGTTAAATTGCGCCTCTGAATTCACAAAAGCGTGACTTCAAGTCGGATATGAGTTTAATCAGCGAGCAGCCAATACAGATGGTTATTTGTGGCACGATACCACCTCGTGCGGACTAAAATGTAAACAAACATCCGACACAAGCTAATGCAGGAACACTATAAGATGGCCCATATAGAAGCGTAATCAGTCCAGGTCATCCCATCTATGCCATGATTGCTATTCGGTATACCCCAAGCTTGGTCACGAGGATCCAGCACCTTTAAAAGGTAGGTGATTTCTGGCTTGGTAACTACACTTCCTGTTGTCTCACGGTTTATCACACTATCAAGTAGTCACCGGCCACACGGGGGCCTGAGCAAGCAGAATGATGTTTGGTTATCTCAGACTGCTGTGCTGCATCATTTTGCTACTCAATTATGGTCGATATGGTTCTGCACTCACAATACCAAATAGAGCTGCGAAAGGGCTTGCTGTACCGATGGCAGCAGTAGCTCTCGAACCTCAAGTCATACAACTTACCAGATCGCCAGATCAAGCTTTCACGGTACAACTGCAGGGTACCGATATTTCTGGAGGTTCTTACTCTCGAGCATCGAAGCCTTCAGTTCCCCGAACAAAATCCGAGGATTTTCTGGTTTCTCTGTCCATGATACTGGTGTCGGAGTTTGGTGATAAAACCTTCATTATCGCACTTCTGCTCTCCATGAAGCATGGCCGGCTCCAGGTCTTCACATCAGCTTTCAGCGCCCTCAGTCTCATGACAATTATTTCATCAGTGCTTGGGAAACGAATCACAAGCTTCCTGCCAGAGCAGATTGTCGGAATAGCTGCGGGAGTACTCTTCCTCGTCCTGGGGGCCCAGATGCTTAAAGAAGCCAGTCGAATGGCAGGCGGCTCAGGTCTGGGCTCGGAAATGCAAGAAGTGGAAGAGGATCTTCAAGTCTTTCAAGACACATCTCTGCCTTCTCATGATCAGAAATTTCCTCATGATATCGAGAAGGAGGGTCTGATAACCCAGCTTCGATATAATGCCTTTGCAAGGATAAAGCAGATTGTCTCGCAATCTGTCGCTTCTCTGGTGAGAATCGCAAGTTCGGTATGCTCGCCGTTCTGGGTACGTACATTTTCGATCACCATTCTGGCCGAATGGGGCGACAGGTCGCAGGTTTCTACTATGGCAATGGCATCAGGTCCAGATTTCAGCTACGTCGTGTTGGGCGCGATAAGTGGCCATCTCGTGTGCACTGGACTTGCGGTCCTGAGTGGACGTTCCATCACGGGAAAGGTCTCCATGAAGATTGGTAAGATCTCAATGTCTTGCGTAAATTCCTGTCGATCACAACTGACTCTTTTTATAGTTACCTTGTGCGGGGCAGTGTCGTTCTTATGTTTCGGCGTTGTATATGTATATCAAGGCTTAAAGTAGATAAAATTTCCTAATTACAAGCTGGCTCAATGTCTCTCAAGTTGTCTAGCACTTCCAAAACGCCGAATGTATTTCAAATCGCGATACTAATATAGTTTACACATCATTGCATAACTGGTGCATATAGCTTCTGCTCTCGTACTTCTGTTTTATACCTTGATCAGCTCGTAAGGGGCATCCTACTCTTAAACAAATTATGGGCTGACCTGTACCACTACAAATAATATGCTTGACCTTACAATTCCACTAAAGATGCATCGCTCTACCAAGCCTTTTTGAATGTCTTGTCGAATCCCATTAAAGGTTTGAGGAGTATAGTCTCTCTTTCTAATATAATAATATTAAGACTTGTATTTCCGGCTTAATTGAAGAGCAGAGCACGAAATGTTACTTGTGTAAAAGAAACAAACGAATCACTTTACTGAAAACGTTTGAGTCTGAGGGAGGAACGGAAAGTTATCTTGAGCAAAGGATTGATTTACCAAATTTCCAGTTTTATAGAACTGGAACTGGACCTGGATGACTTTTTGATAAAGCACCATTGGTCGAATAGGAAATATCCCGTTCATTACAGTCACGGCAATTTCCCCTGCCCCAAAAGCCCTTACTGAATGTGTTGCTTCAAAGGTTTGTTCTTTGCACTCTTATGCACAGACTTTCCATCGCCCTTGCAATCGAAGCACACCTGCGTGAAGTGGTCGCGAGGGTCTTCAGCACTCAGAGGGTTGCTCTTCCTACATCATGCGTTAGCTAAGGGTGCAATTGTATCATTATCTTGCTGCGTACCCTGCAGAAATCTCTGTCGTGTCATCTGACAGCTGCCCGGCGTACCCACTGACGGATCTCTCGAAGTCAGTCTTCATTGCATCCGCGGCAAACTCGAACCTTGTCTACTATGATGTCTGCAGAGCCCCAGAGAGTATGATCTGTTTACAATTCTTCAAAATTGTACCGAGAACCTTCTTCTTTATGATCAGGTCGTAAGACATGGTGAACACAAGAAAGCCTCCATTTGGAATAGAGAAATAGAGGTCTTGAGAGGTTACAAGAGATAACAGGTTGGTACATCTCCAAATTGCAAGACGGAAGTGTTCTTGGTATTTGGAGCACAAGAGAGGCAGAAAGAGAAAAAAAGTGGAGCTAATAACCTCTCCCCAGACTTTATTTACGCGCTGTTTCCTTTCCAGACTCCTCTGGGTAAGCAGAGGGTTGTATGGAGGAAGCGCTCCTTCTACCGTTCGTCGTTAAGAAAAGTACATTGATGCAACCGTATAAGAGAAGATGGAGGCTGAATTACCAATCGGTCTGCTGAGCCTGCGCAGTATGGCCTAGGTAATTAATAGATGTTGATGACTGATGAAGGCTACCTGCATCTATGGTAGTTTCTGGACTACAAGCTTTATTGGTATTGATAATTATTAGTTGCACCTTTGCTTTGTTGGCCCAATCGCGCGGGTATCCCTTGCGCCTTTATCCCTCCGGCCTAAACAGCTCCGGGCGGTAGTCCTGTTTCTCAAATGCTGGACTTGATTTATTGACCCTTGGGTAGCAGGGCTATTTCAAATTCATGGGTGAAGCTAGACGTTGTGGAAATAGAGGCCGCTCGCCAGAATGCTTCAAGATAAGCGAAGTGTTCTTTCATTTACTGTTCAACTTTCCCTTTTGTGGCAGGAGCATGATCATATTTACATTGTTTGCAGAGACATAGCGCTGACAGTCTCAATGATCATCTTGAAAGCTTTAGACTTCATTTTCATAAACTTATAGCTTCTTTGCAATCGCCTAGCCCTCATCTGATCAACAATGGCCGTCCTGATCCAATGAGAGAGAGCTCGAGTTACTCCAGGAAGAAATATTTGACTCGTATAGCAGCATTGAGGATACTTATCTCGATAAGCATAGCAACCACAGTTTGATGTTGAGAGCTGAATCCTATCTTCAACGTCAAGATACGTATTGTAAAGGTACCAACTCGACCCTGCTGCCGATCATGTGTATACAACAGACATTGTAGATACTCTGTATGTATTATCTCATTCTCTTCAAGGGCTTTTCTCTCCTCGAGAACCTCTTATAGTCAAATCATACATCTCTTGAAACTTCGTCTTTCCTTGGCACGTATGCTTGCGGTGTAGCCGAGCCTATATGCCGACTTAACAACTAGCTAGGATTATACTTGGAACCAACTTACATAACGTGGTTAAAGAGAACTTGAACCTGAGGGTCTGAATCGATCTTTTCTAGTAGCTAAGCAAACTTTTGTTCTGTATAGTAAATCGCCGAATAGATGCCTCAACCTCATTGCTGTGAATAAAAGCACGCGTTACATGATCAATAATCCGGCAGGCTGTAATGAGAGGCTTTGATGCGCTTGAGTTGGATCCATTTAGGACCGGAAAGTGATGAAGAGCTTTTATCATGGATTTTTGGTGTGAGCTGCCAAGCTGGCAGCAAGGCACGTGATCAGAATGCATCCATCCCGGGCTTCTTGTATTGAACAAGTAAGAGGATTGCTACTTCGACTCGAACGACCTAAATCCATCGAAGGGCAAAGCGGTAGGTGTGGTAATTGCATTGTTTGGTCAAGACACTCGACGAGGCGTGTATAACATAATGCTTAATGGGCATGATTGATGATGATGATAATGTTCATTTTCGTCTTCTTGGACGTCCCGAAGGGTATTGAGACGTGCTAAGCTAGCGGATTATATAAATGAAAAACGCCTGAAAACAGATTGAGGGGTAGGCCAAAATGGCCATGGGGACGATTATAGTAACTACCCCCTCCATGCAGGGTAGCTATAGATAAGATCAGTAGAGGACTGGCCTCTGAGGGCATGATTGGCTCGAAGATTGAATCCGTATTAGAATTAGCTTACCAGCCCCGATTCCTCCCAAAGTACGGAAGAATGGGAAACAACCATTATTCTAGCTAGTCGGGTCAGATAATCTTCTAATGTACGACAGATCCTACTATCAAGTAGAGACTCTAATGCCGAAGGCGTCCAGCTTCTTGTCGGTCTGGGAAGTAAATCCCGAGGACGGACTTGAAATATAGGCGTAGGCATAGTGAGTAGAAAGATATGCTGTGCTATTCAAGTCTCCGTTTGACTTTGTATCATCTACATATCATCCAAGTGGTAGACATATGTTGGAGAAGAGGTGGAGAGCCAACACCGCATCACTCAGCTTCATGCCAAGCAGATTCCGTCAACTACGAGAGGCTCTACTATGCTACTCATTAAAATGTGTGAAGCTTATTACTCTTTCGCTACCATAGCTTGGTCTTCAGCACTAGCCAAAACTGCTACCAGTCCCAAGCAACGATCGGTGCAAGTCAGCCTGGGAGATCGGGTAAATATGGATACCCTCTTGGTCCTATAGAAAAGTCATCCTTGATCGTTTTCGACTTGCTTCTTGCAATGCAGTTGGAAACAGAAGACGAGCAGATGAAGCACCGAGAGCAGCCTCATGCACCACCGCCGCGCCATTTGGCCGTGCCATTTGGTCGTGGGTTCTCGCTTTGGCATTCAGCTGCCAATGGAATGCAGGGATCCAAAGAATAAATAAAGACCATTTCCCACGCTCGTCCTGAACTCTTGACACCAGGTCATTTACAGAGCCAGGTCATTTACAGAGTGAGGTCTTTCTATCAGCGAATCCAGGCAGTCATTCTTTACATGACTCATCAGTATCTAGGATGGCCTGACCCGTTGTCTTCAGAAGGAGAAATATTGGCCGTGATCGGCTATTGTAATCGCTCGACAGTTTCAAGAACTGATGTTTACGCACCAACTTTGGGCTAGAAGTCCTCGAGAATTCATCATTTGCACAACCAGGTAGGGATCTAGATGCGACAGAGCATCAACGCAAAGTTGCGGTTGGTTGAACATAGAGCCACGAATCTAAGCCGGATTTTCACTAACTCAAATCAGTGTAGCCTCGAGATACCAGCATGCAAAACGTGTTTGAAAGCCGGCCGAACTTGCATGGGTTACAAATGAGAGACGATATTCATTCACGATAGCAGTGCAACAGAAGGAGGCCCAAAGAGCTATCTCAAACCTAAAGTCGCAGTGAGAGAGAGAGTGCGCCAATCGTCAAGCCCCAAAGACCTGTGGTTCCAAGAGAGTGGTAAGAGCCACGAGCTACCTCGTTTCGGGCTCTCCGAACCCGTTTTGAGCAGGATCATAACACCATCGACGCATGGGATGTATGGGCAGCAGATGCTAGCCAAATTTCTGCATTTGGGTAAATTTAGAGCACCAAATAGTGAGGGCTGAGGAAGAGGCATTGCATCAAGTTGGTTTGAAATGCTACCATCTCTTCCCAGCATAACCATTGCTCTGGAAACCTCGGTACTGGCTATATTTATAGGCCAAATGGGCAGGATTCGCGAGGACATGACGATGGTGCGTGAAGGTCTCAGACTATATACTCGAGGGCTTCAGGAACTACAGAATGCACTTTGGCATCCAAATCTGATGTACCGGGCCCTTCAAACGCGTTGTTGATGTGTCGCTGACTTTGCTTAGGCAGATTCAACTAGCGCTCTTGGAACGTCGAAATACATTCCTAGCAACAGATCAATGGATCGAGCTTCCGTCGCAAGGTCGCGACAAAACGTCTCTTGATAAATTCCTAGATATAGTTGCGTGTTTGCCGGATCTCATGGCGAATGGGACCGCGCTAATAGCTCCGATATTATCAACCCCGTTGGACAGCCCACTCAGTCTCTATGCTTCTATTCTTAGCATAATCGAACGAGCGTGGAAACTTGATGCCAGACTACGCTTTTTTTACACTGACCTAGAGAGTGCGTCTGCAGGGTGTCTCTATTGGCCGCAACCTGCCACGGATGACGCAGTCCGGGAGCTGGATGGCGCTGAAGATAAAATCTTCCCGACTTCATACTACTTCAAGGATCTATAGACTGCTCACTTGGTCATGATGTACTGGGCTTCATCTGTAATCCTATGGTCTGGTCTCTCCGTCATATACGCTATACTAGCCATATATGGACTGGATTCTGGCCTTCCGCCACTGGAGCATCGTGTCGACAGAGCCGCATTGGCGAAGAACGTCTGCTAGTCGGTAAAGTTCTGTATGCAAGAAGAGCATGAAGCGCCCGGTAGAACCAGCGCCATCTTCCTTCTCAAGGTCGCTATCGAGACGCTAAATTAGTCTCCGGGATATGAGCGCGAAGTTGCTTGGGCTCTTGCAGTTATGGACAGGATTTCCAGGAGTGGAGTAAGGTTGATGAAGTTCACTGGTGCTCCTTTGACCGACCAGGCCTATTTGGCTGGCCCATGAAAGTTTCCTCTGCGCCGGGATGATACTCGACTGCGTTGAGAGCATGATATGTGAGACCTCCCAGCAGCGGTCTACCACTTTTAGATCAAGCATATCAGTAGTCTAGTCTAAACAGTCTAGACTTTTAGTCCACCCGGACTATCAGTATAGTTTGAAGAATATCAGACTGATAGTCTAAATAGTTCGGAATGATAGTCTGAGTGGCCCGTGCCATCTGGAAAGAATGAAGGGTTTTTAAGGCGTTATTAGACCAGTGTAAATCTATTGTATTACACCACGCTTGCTTCAAGAAGTAAGCAACGATCGATTGGTTGGTGGAAGGAAGAATCTCAGCAGGAAGCGTATGCAGACCTCTCACGCTTGGCAATTGATATACTATTGTGAGGGTTGGAACCCATATGAATGCTCGGGCTAAGGGGCTCGCTAAGCACTGACGACTAGGTATATTATTACTAATAAAGTATTCTAGTACCCAGAGATCAATACCAGTTTGTCACGATCTAGGAATCACGTTACCAAGGACCTTAGGCCCAATAACTTTGTCATAGCAGAACTTTGAGAGGGCATTCTGTATATACTACTGGTCGGGACTATGCAGCATGGCTCGCATAGAAACAATCCAAGGAATTACTGAAGTTAGCATCACGTGAGGGCTCCTCAGAAGTCCATGAAGCGTAGGAGGCCAATAGAGGTAGTCAGGATTCCTTAGTCAGGAGCTTCGTGCTCAAATTACTATAGATTTGGTTACTGCACAGTTTATCCAACTTGTAACGGAATCGCTTCTATGTGATTCAACCCGATTGATATTTCCCTCTTCATTCCTATCGCACTTCTATCGAGAAGATCGATTGAGTATTACCAGCCCGAATACCAACCGAAGTCCCAGAACGTTACACTGGCAACAAGAACTCATGACTTTGATATTCTACTAGACAAGCATCTTGTATCGCTGATATGTATGTATAATCTTACTTTGTAATCGTATATCTTCTAAGGAGGTTATATTAATAAACTGCTGCGAATTTATCATATAGGCACTAGTAGCAGCTCTTAGTTTTCGTCTTCATCTTGTAGCTCGATTACCGAGAGGTAACGCTCATATGCTCATGCTGTGCATCGCAGTAGTCAAACTCGCGACAATTAATTATCCGATAAAAGTCAAGAATTATTTGAAATGTATCTCAGCTATCTTCCTTTCAAACACTCAACCCATTCCTGCCTTTCTATGTAAAATTCCTACGTAGTATATACAAGAAGAGCCAGGAGAACCAGTAAGCAGCCTGAAGGGCCAACGGACTCAAGTCACGAGTACAAAACATTCTCAGTCACATTCCTTTTTCATACCGTCCATCCATAATGTTCGAGATGCTTATATACCCTTAAGTCTCAGCAACACATCAATCTCATTGCAGGAGTTAGCTTATCCCAACTCCACGAACAGAAACACATTCACTCAGCATGACCCTTCGCCTCAAGATCGTCGCTATTGGAAAGGAATTTACACTCCAGAAATTTCTAGCAGTAAAACTCTATAAACAATAAAGAGCTCCTCTTCCCTCTGCTAGAACCTGTAACTGTAAACTTAGCAGTTTACGCTCAACTGAAAACAGCCGACCGCGCGCGCCACGTTTCCTGCTGACTTTGGCGACTTCCGGTGCTAGATCCTTTTTCCTTCTCCTTACTCTGAGGAAGGCCTTCCCACATCCATCTCGACTGTAAAGGGTCAGGCCTTGGGAGCTCGAGGCTGTGCCTCGGCTATTGGGGAAGGGGGTCGCAGGCGAGTCAGGAGGGTTGGGAATGAGATCCTGTACCAAGTCTCGAGGAGGTTGCCTCGGCTATTCGGAAAGGGGTTCGTAGGTAAGCCAGATGCTAGCCCAGATTACACTATATATAGATGAAGGCCCCGATCCTCTCGAGCTCGGTATCGAGTTCAACAACAGTTATTCTAAGACTGAACTTTGAGTTATTCGAGTGATTCAGCCCGTCACATCTACATACTAGGCTCGAGCGAAGCACTAGTGAAACTTCCTGCAACCGCAAGGTAAAACAAAAACAGCTGTAAAGAGATGCTACAAGGAGAGATGGACGGCAACACTCCGTCCAATGGGACTCGGCACAACGCAACACCCGATTTTGAGCATCAAGCAGAGCGAGCTACTGCGAGTGGAGCAAGCACATCATACAGCGCATGCTGCATCTGGTAGAGAGACGACAGAACAGCCACTTGACATACTGGGGATGAGAAGACGAAACTTCATTCTCGATGATGACAAATATTTGGCCGCTAAAGATGATCCAGTTGTAGCGCTTTCTGGCCGTTCTATCTTTCAGGCCCCGTGCGCGAGTGGGCACAACCGTCGAGATGACTCAACGTCCAACATCGCCACACCCTCGTGCTAGCTTCGAAACGTAGGACCTTCGACCTTCAGTCTTCAATGTCGATGTGAGATGGTGGGTCAATTACTGTTTTTCCATTGCAGAATACAAATCACATATGTATAATATACATTTTTCGCTTCTTGCAGACTGATAGCCGGAATTTGATGAACCTGTCCAACGCCTTTGGGTATCAAGTCTTCCTTTTCCTCGTTACGTTGTGTTAAGAGTCCTGGTTATTAACTCCATATTACTACTTCCTCTGCTCCTCTCATTAAAACGGTCGAACAGACCGAATGCATCTTGCTTCAACCTCCCACGTGATACCGAGTGCTAGACTTAGTACGATCAACCTACGCATGCAGCATCGTCTGCACATGTGGATACACCCCGACCATTCTGTGATATAGATCTGGAAACTCTCTCATCAATACCTCAGGATCAAACGCCATCGCCACAAAGAACGTCGCGACACCGCTCTTAATTGGGACCATGAAAATATTGCAGATCTGCAGGCCGATCAAGAACGCAAATGCCATCACCACCGGCGTATAACTCCCGGTACTGTTATACTCAGGGTTCGTGAAGGTGATATATAGATACGCGAGGAAAGAGCACACATAGGCGACAAACACGGCACCCATGGTAAGGACCGGGTTGATGAGACATCCGTTGACGAGCGCGTCGACGCCGCGGTCTTTCATCATGTGCCAAGTGGCTTTGGCGGCGGGGACATAGGCCTTGCCGTAGAGGGCAATGTAACTAAAAGCGTACTCGTTGATGAATGTGATGGCCCATTCCAGCAAGCCGATGAAGCAGCCGAGAACGCAGAAGAATATGCTACCAAGAACATTTCCTTGCGCGGCCTCGTTCTGGCGTGCAACGGAACAGGCTTGCCGTAGGAATTGGATGATAGCGACGAGTAGCGATCCGAAGGATATAGAGCCGAATGAATAGGTCATCGCACGCTTGAAGGCACCGCGGGTCGCGTTGCGTGGGAATCCGCCAGGTTTCTGTGCGCAAAAATACCAGGAGCCATATACACCACTAATGGTAACATGAATGACATTCTTGATAACTTCAGAAATCCAGTACGCGGCGAATGTGACGAAGGCGATCAGACCAATGACTTTAGCTTGCGAGCAAGATCCTGATGTGGTATTGCAGGCTGGAGAGCCCGGATTGTATTTTGCGTAGATGGCGACGATGGTCACGGAGAACCAGGCACCGAATGCGGTTGCGGTGAGTCCACCGATCATGGAGACCACGAACACATGGCCGTAATTCTTGGAGACGTCGATGACGGTCTGAAGCATGAGAACTGAGAAGGGGATACGGGGGATCCATGATATGAAGCAGACGATGTAAAAAGCTGCGAAGATGAGGTAGATGATCCCAGCGCTGTAGTAACCGCGTATGAGATAGACGATGGCTGTACCGAGACCGAAGACGATTTGGAGAATACCGGTGATCCAGATTGCTCTGTTTTGCATCAGCAAGGTTCTCGAAGCTGCAAAGTAAACTTACTGCTTGGTGAAAGCTCGAATAATCCAAAAATATGCCGCGGACAAGACAAGTGCCGTAACTAACACAAATGCGCTGAAAAATTCAGCATTTCGCTCCAGCTACGTTAGGTACACCAACTCACAATAACACAATGGTGTTGGTGTTCAGCTCCAATGTACTTGATCCATAGATTCCATCACCCTGTTGACTCTTTGTCTGACTATACCCATAGAGTGTGATCCCAGAGACGGCCGTAAACCCACAGAAGACCGCTAAGAAGAGTATGGCAGCCCAGAGATCATTGAATTTTGGCTTCGCGATCTTGAAGGTCTGGGTATAGTCTTGTTTCTGGCCAGAGCCGTAGTCTGGTTGGGAGTATTGAGGGGGGCCTTGTTCATACCTGCGTGTTGTTAGTATCTTGTTGCATTGTATGAAACATGGGAGAGGACGTACTGTGGTTGCGGCCCATTGCTTTGATAGTTCTGCTGGCCATCCTGTTGTCCATTCTGCTGATAGCCGTTCTGCTGGTAGCTCTGCTGGGGTTGTTGCATATTGTAATCCTGCTGTCCTTGCTGGTAATATGAATCTGCTTGCCCTCCATGCTGGGGCTGATTATACGCCATGATGTTTGCGCTTTCAAATGATATCCAATTCCTACTGTAAGATGGATGTGGTGCTGAAGAGAATGAATTGTTAAGAAGATGCGAGAGAATGAAAATGCGCGTTTCGCTAGCTTTGTCTTGGAAGCTTGGGAGTCGATTCAAGGGTCGGGATTTCCGAATTCGGTTTGTAGATCGATGACGGCACTACTGCTGATGTTTGTTTGTCAACACAGGGACAATAATACAACAATATTATAAGTATTCACTCTCAAGCAAAGGCTCAACAGAGACGCAAGAGCTAATTTACAGGAGATGTGAGAGCTTTGCGTAACAAAATTACAAATACTGTTGGGGTCCAGGCGCGTCCTTATATCTTGATTATCTTCAAAGTTAACCGATCGTGCTCAGCTGGACAAGGATGTTGGATTAAGCTTACACTTGGCGATCTCCCACAGTGAATGAAGTGGACATTTTGAAGAGCATGGGTAAAAGAAAACCATGATGCCTGGCACGGATCACGGGAAGAACAGTGTAGAAACCTACACGGACCACGCTAGTTGCTAGCTGCTCTGCGAATAAGTTGAGAGAGATCTTCTTTTGAATGGGTGAGAGAGATGGAACATATGAGATCGGTAAAAGGAGGGCTTCATGGAGGCAAAGCATGTTGGTCTGGATGGAACGACATACTTTGTTGATTCAGCGAGATTAGCCTGACAGACAGCAGCCCCCGCGCCCCCCCCCCCCCCAAAAAGTCAAGGAGTGCCAGATATTGCAGAACACTGGGATCAGTCTGCAACACATTCTTTTCATAACCCCCCTAAACTATGCCGCAAAACTACAGCAGTGTTCAACACGGTCCAATCGATCAATCTTGTCCTCATCTTGCATCATGTATATGCCCTCCCTAACACACAGCAAACTCCAGGCACCATGCTTGTGAATCTAGTTGTTAAGATAGCTTCGGATCGCCCCCTGCAGCTTTGATGCACCCTCTCCAAGAACCTGCGTCAGATTCTCTAGATCATCACCGGCAGTCGCTCCAAACTTCCTCACGAAATCCTTAGCCGCGCCCTCCAGATCGCCATAGTCCTCGCCCTGCTCCTCATCCTCGGGGCGTCCAAAGTATGCATTCGATGAGATGGATGTGGCTCCCTCAAAGCCCTGAAGACGGGTCTTGGCCTCGGTTTGTGCATTGGGATCGAAGGAACCTTTGCCGAAGAATTCGTCTGATGAGATACCCTTCTGGGCACCGAACTTGGAGCGGGCGTACTTTTGATCATCATCTG
Source organism: Calycina marina (assembly GCA_019669825.1). NCBI lineage: Eukaryota > Fungi > Ascomycota > Leotiomycetes > Helotiales > Pezizellaceae > Calycina > Calycina marina. The sequence continues at coordinate 26,930 of MU253876.1, read as the reverse complement.
TATGAGTTAGCATTTATGCGCAAATGTTCTTTGCAAAAATTGAGCATACCCTCTGGAGTAGCCTTGGTAGGGCCAACAGACCCGAAACCTCCCATTTTCTTTTGTGCCGCTGCTGGCTTGCCACCGCCAACTTGTCCAAATCCGAGTCTACCCATCCCCATTCCTAGTCGCTCCACTTCACCGCTTGTGCGCTCTCTACCTCCAGTAGCACCAAATCCACCACGAGCAGGACTTATCGGTGTCGGCGAAGCGATCTTGGTCGCCTCTTTGATACTAGTCGAAGTCGTGGCTGCTGGTGTCTCGGCATCTGGATCGTATCCCAACTTCTCAATCCTTTCCATTTCATCCTTAGCCTTGCGTTCTGCAGCATCAAAATCAATCACATCTCCTGTGACCTTCTTTGCCCCAAGCTTGGTCTTCTTTGCGCCGAGAACATTAGCTTTACGTGGTCCAGCCGTAGTGCCAGCCTTTCGTAATGCGGCAGAAGAGGTGATTCGTGAAGCAGCAGCAGGTCTATTTTCGCCGCCTGCCAAAGGTGATGCCGTTCTTGCGATGCCACTGCCATTTGCGCCTGCAGTACCAGTATTCAAGAACGAGGATGGTGTACGGCCGACAACTGGAGGGGTAGCAGTCCGCGAAAGTGGCGGGGTAGGCTTCTTGGGCTTGTCCCAAGACGAAAAGAAATCGTCGTCGGGCTCGCCGGCTGGTGTGGCAGTTCCGTCTGCGGAGACATTGCTCATGACATCTGAGATGACGACCTCCTCTGGGTATCTGCGGTTGTTAGCCTTGCGCTCCATTACCCGTAGTTAGGTATCGTACTCCTGAGCATCTCTCTGGGCACGTCTCTTCAGCTCTTCTTTGTATTTCGTGGCTACATTACAATCGTACTTCGTTTTCGGGTCCTTGCTGTTGAGCGCGACGGTTCCTCCATTTGACTGGAAGAACTTGGTGGCAGACTCGTTTCCTCCGACCTTCATTATGCGCAGTTGATCCCATTGCCACTCTGTCTCATGTGTTAGTCTCTCGTACCCGCTGTACACTGTAGATGGCACATACGATCGAGGTTTGTAGACCGTACAAAGGAGATATGAACTCCCAGATTGCGGTGGTTCGAGGAGCAGTCAAGGCACAGGTATATTCCGAAGGGTACAGATGTCCATGTGGGATTCTTTTGCCCACAATCAAAGCATATCTATATGATCAGGTCCTGGACTTCCATGAAAGGGAGAGTGATCTTACTCGATTGGCGGGTTTGGTCTTAAGTTTCCCAAAGACATTTATGGACTGCGTTTTCGATGCCATGGCAGCCATCTTTGCGGTTGTTCTCTTGGGAGTATAATAGACAGTATGGATGTATACAGGAAGAAGAATGTGAGGCTGTGGTTATCTGTCTTTGCACTTGCCGTAACTGTATCGTGTATTGTAACTGTATCGTGTATTGTGAATCTGATTACTTCGGGACAATCTGTTGCTAATTCATGCCTGCTGACTTAGCGTCTTGGCTCAAGGCTTGCATTGTGAAGTTCTATATCAACACCACGCAAGTACTTCCTTGAGATTTAGGGACACCTGAAAATGAACTCTCGTACAGTGAGAAGCCTATCTGCAGCTTCGTTCATGCCATCCATCTTCAACTTCCCAGCACAAATTCGTCCACTTATCGTAGCTCGAACACACGCAACGCAGACTGGACTAGGAGCCACTGGCACCAACTCACAACCACGGCGCAAGACCGTAACTGCATTCAACGATGATGGCAGAGTAGCTTGGGGAGATCTCAGTGGGAAGGAGAAAGTGGCCCGGACAACACAGCAGAGCTTCAATTTTAGCTTGATTGCTGTAGGAGTGGTGTTGACTGTAAGATGGATTCTAGTATAGGAGGGACAGAGGGAAACTGGGCTGATGATTTCAGGTTGGAGTGGCATATCTGATGTACACGGAGGTCTTCTCTCTGGATAGTAAGACGGCGCATTTCAATCGGGCAGTGAATCAAGTCAAGAAGGATCCGAGGTGTTTGGAGTTACTTGGTGACAGCAAGAAGATCGTGGCACATGGCCAAGGGCAGGTCCCAAAAGGATGGCGGCATGATAGGCAGATCACGTTAGTGGACTGCAGTACAGAACACTTCGGTGGATGCTGACACTGCGTAGAGTGAATATCACGAAGGACCGGTATAACGTGGAACATCTGTTGATGAACATCGCTGTAAGCCATGAAGATTTGTTATAACGCTATAGCAATGAGCTTATGAATCGCAGATGGAAGGACAGTTGAACAACGGACTGCTATGCATGCATATGGTGAAGGGACCTTCTGATAGCGAGTTTGCCTACAAGTATCTTTACCTGGATGTAAAGGGCCATCAGAGGAGTGCGCAGTTCCTCGTTCCATCTTTGCGGCTGAAGCTAACATGACTTCAGTATATCTGGAAAATGCAGATTCGCGGCCAAATGGCGCAGCGAAAGGGTCAACGAAGATATTCGGCATCAACTGGAGATAGCCAGACTTGTAATTACCTTGCATATCAGAACCGGCGCTGTGTACAAGCGCTTGCCGTTAAATAATTGGATTCCACGACCAGAATGATAGCTTCCGTCTTCCGTCCGCTGTTGGTCTTGCATATATCCTGCAATATAAAGTAATAAACAATCATCGCTGGCATGTTGACTATTTGGAACGAAAAGCCTGGCAGTACCATGCGGTTAATCAATCAACGTTTCCACTACTGTAGAGCTATACAAGCGTTTCCGTCCTGTTCTTCTTTGGCTTCAAGATGAAAATGCACTGGAAAGTCGTTTGGTAGGATAGCCGTGGGCCTTACAACTTGTCACTATATGCATACCTTGTTATTGACCTCATTGCGCTACATTGTAGTGTAAACAGGTAGAGACCACTCTTACCGTGTATATTCCCCATCGATTTCTCAATACCTCTCACGTTCTACTAAACTTCTCTTGGGCCCAGACAGTGCCTGACGATACTGAGCCAAGAATCAAAAAGTTGACTAGTATGAGATTGATTACTAAAATACTAATAGGCAGTCAGAACAACTACGATATCCTGACTGACCTCTTTGTCACGAATGTTCTCAATTACTGTTACCATTTCACTTTGAGCCGGCCGTGAAGTGCGAGTGAGGCATATACATGAAACTTGGCGGTATCCTCGCTGTGAGCAGAAATAGAAATAGTCAATGTGTAATAGTCGATCCAGTAAACGTCGCTTGGCTTTCATAGCGTAATAAGGAATGGTGCTATGGCCTCTTAACTATAAAGCAAGAGTTGGAAGATCGATTCCTCTGCAAGTAACATTCCACAGGGGCTGGCGGAATAGCTAATGCAGTATATCCGTAGGGTTGCCGTCTCAACGTCTCAATTATTGCACTAGTTCCTCGTTTCTCAGCGCTTGTTTCTTATGTCATTTCCAAGTAAGCAGCCATTCGCTAGCGCTGAAGGATATCGGTTGTCATTGCTGCTACAGTGTTGTTTTCGTTTGCAATAGTATCGTCGCTAGTACTTCCAGAGCTCCATTATACACCTGCATTGTGCCCACGATTACGTCTCAAGTGTGCAAACCGGTATTGGTCGGGTTGATGCTTGGGAAATAGAAATATTTATAGACTGTGCGAGCGTCTCTTGCCTCTAGGACGTGACCCAAGTCCGCTCATATGCCGTCTACCCTACAGGTCGTTGAAGATGGTTTTATAGACTGGCCAGGCTCTCGTTTTGCCAGACGCTCGGAGGTAGAGTCACCGGCGGCTTTTCTAGCTCGAGCATAAATACTGAGGTTCTAAAGGCTACATGGCTCACTGCGTACCAAGACGAGCGGATTTGCACATGCCTACAGCTGATCCCAAGAATTGACAATGCACTACCGTATTGCATCGCTGTGCGGGAGCGCGTTTGATAGCCACGGCTCACATAGCTTGTTACTGGCTCGACTATAAGAGGTAAATGACATTCACACCATCTGTTCTCTCCAGAGCTGTGTATTTGATACCGCCAAGGATACATTGTGAGCAGCACAGCCGTAGTTGAACAGCAGTATGCTTGTTCTTTACCGACACGTTAAGCGCGTTCCTTCTTTTCAGATCAAGGTGCGGCAGTTCTTGGCCCTTCCTACTCCCGCTAAGGCCATAGTCCCATTTCTGTGTCGTTGCCGCCTTGTTTTCTTGAGTTTATTGTTATTCGTGACCTGGAAGAGCTACACACACGTAGGACAAGTCAAAGTCGTCACAAATGGGCAATGCCTCAGCATATATTCAGCCAGACAGTGTCATGCGCGCATGAGAGTGTGAGGTCTGGGCAAGTTTACAATAATCTACCTAATCTCCCTTCCTGACTTCAACTTTCTCCAGGAAGTCTTAGCCTGGCCTGTGGTCAGACAGATAAGATAGCATGGTTTTGAGCAGTATAGGCGTTACCGGTAGTATGACTGAGGTTCAGCTTCACTGCTATGCTTGCTTTTTGTAGTACCCTATCCCGAAATCATTTATATCCGAACGTGACAGCATGGACATGTACCACCACTATATCCTTCCACGGTCCGGGCCACAGGAACGTCCTCGACCAATACTCTAATGTCAGATGGCGGTAAAAATTGACTCATGCACATTCAATGGTGCTGCAGAAGCCAGCGGTGTGTCTCCCATCTACGCTTGCATGTGATTGATTGATTTATTCTTACACTAAATTAGCTAAGCTATGTAGAACTCCTATATGTCTCTCCAAAGAAAGCTAGATGCCGTACAAGTGTATAGCTTAGATGGAAAACTTTGGCCCACCCTTCTCCTCCATTTTCAGCTTATCCCCTCGCAGCCTGTATACGTGTGCATGTAAACTAGGTCAAATCAGTAACTGCACCGAGCGCGTCCTCGCAGCATATACTCATATCTCCAATCCCCCTTTCCTCTGCTTGAAGCAGCTCCTCATAAACGGATTCAGGCACAGTCCACAGCAATGTGGCATATCGCAGGTTCCCGTCCCCTCAGTGCTTGTGAGCCACATTGGATATGCGTAGGTTTTAGTGTCCACAAGATATTCTCAAGGATGACACTAGTGAACCAGATATATTCTACTTACGCGCATCCAGAATAGAGGTATATTTGGACCTCCATACGGCATTTCAGTGGCTAGGACTTGCCCACAAAAGGGGGGATATTGAAAATATTCCTAGAGAACAGGTATTAGTCGAGCTTCTCAGAGCCACAAGTCTCGCGAATTTGCCTCGCAAAGTCGTCTGTGGCAGAGAACGCAGTTGTCAACCTTCTCTGGATTCCCGCACTCGCAGAGCGTCACCCAAAACAGTTTGTCCAAGAAACTCGACTCATCATATGATGACATGCGGTCTCTACAGTTGGCAAACTCAATAAGCTCATTCAGCCGATCCCAGGTGTAACCTTGTGCAAGCACTCGGAGCATAAGTACCAAGGTTGACGTGGAGTACCCTTGTGCCGGCGGATTTGTTGGAACCAACGCGAAGTTGTGCTGTTCTGATATCGTTTTCGCAAGACATTTTGTTAAGAGAGTATTATGGGTGTCGCTTTCGGAACTCGTATCCCCGCTTTCGCTCAAGGGTGGTAAATCGTGCAAAATGGGCAGTGTTGGAGGTGCTTGGTTATTGAGTATTTGATTAGCGTTGGCGAAGTCTCTGATACAGTTACTGATGTGCTGTTGAGCTAACGCCATCTTGAGAATGTGTATAAAATAGGCAAAGGCTATTCGGTGGCGGAGACTCTGGGCTGTAGACAACGGTTTATGCTGCTCCCAAAGCTTGCCAAGCATATTCATATACTCAGTAGGAGTCTATTGCTATGTTTGTCCACCGATGAGCCTTCGAAGCTGCAGTCAGGGAGCCGCAGGAATGTCAGTGAGTTCAAGCTCCGTTTCCTGTGGGTTCACGAGTCTGTTGGCGGCCAAGCAGCTGTTTGATGGCATCTTCGAGATTCAGATTTTGATTCAGATTTCAGCAGGCTCTCCGAGGACTATGACCTGTTGAAAGGTTTCACAGGAATTCTGGAGGTGCTCGACAGACTCATCTGGAAGTTTTCGGCTGGGTTTGAGACGTGGCTGAGATCATCAAGCAGTCTTTAGATCTGATGAGGTGGGGATGTTCTACACAGAAGAACTTTTGTTAACACGAATCTTCTATACATACAAGTGTCATGCATCTACTTAGCTAATTGGCCTGTAATCCTGATCATATCTGTCATTAACTCTCAACTGGATGATGCTGTTACCTACGCTCCTGCATCTCTATAGCACAAACATTATGCAGCCGATGAAGGCCACCAGAAGAAGCCCTGAAGCGACAGAGACCAATTGGTTGTTTCCGGATTCATCATGCTGATTATATATCGTGTTGATACCATTCGCCATTTCCCTAACAGTATCGATCGTGAGATGTAGGCTGAGGGCTCGGAGCTTTGGGGCTTTGAGACTTTGTAGCTTATGAGCTTGATGAACGACTATTAGTGATAGATCTTGAGAAGATTAGAATGTTGGGCTCCAAATAGAACACTTTCTTGTTACAAAAAATACTTGTTGAAGAGTTGAGGTCTACGGATTATGCCTCCTAGATATTGTTTACTCTGTGTGCCAGCCTGTAGAGAGCGTGATGTCTGCAGATGATACCTTCAGCAGACAAATATCCTATTTGCTTGGCATCTGTTAGAGTCACGTGTAGATGACATGCTTCCTAAATAAACAAAGGTGGTACACCAAGCACAAGCGCGATGGGGAAAGCTGCGAAGCCACAGCCCGACGGAGCGACCCCAAATCCCGGACCTTCAAACCGAGGGGAACGGAAGCTGGGCACGCACGATGAAGGGAAAGGCATGCGCTTTCTCGGAGAGATTCTTCCCGGATATGCAACCGGAGAGCGCGCTGAGGCCGAGCTCAGCCCCGGATGTATGAGAGGGTAAACGCCAGAGGTGACGACCCAGGGCGGAGAGGCAGCAATATGCCGACCAGTCCCGTGGAAAGCATCAGGCGCTAACGGATTGCCCAATGGGTTCCTACTCGCTTGTGACCATCCACTGATGGAGGGAATTCGGCGAGTTGACATAGCTAGCCTGGCTCTCGGACACTATCCCAAAGCTTTCAAGAAAAGCTAAAGTGGTAGAATTCCGGAAGCCAGGAAAAACGAAACCTATCTCTCCTCTGAGCTGCGTGGGGAAGGTTGTGGAGGCTATCGTGACAAGGAAGATGACACAGATGGCAGAGAAAGTGGATATACTCCCCCTTGAACAGGTGGTAAACAGGGCGGAGAGGTCAACAAAACTGACGGCCAGGTTCGCCACGGAGACGGTACGGGCTTCGTGGGAAATGAAGCTCACTTGCTCGATGCTCCAATTGGACCTCAAAGGTGCTTTCGGCCGCGTCCACCACGGATGGTTGCTCACAACCCTAGAAGACCAGGGATGGCCGAAGTGGGTGACCCGATGGGCGACATCGCTCCTAGCGGACCGAACAGACACCTTGACTTTCGATAACTGGGAGTCAGATCCTATAAAGGTGCCGGCCGGCGTGCCACAAGGCTCACCCTTATCCCCCATCTTGTTCATCCTCTACACCACTCCGCGATTCCCAAACGTTTCCCAAAGCTGAGAGATGTTAGCGGGATAGGAACAGTGGGGTTTGTAGACGATGCGAATCTCCTAGCCGTCGAAGAAGGGACGGAGGACTGCTGGACGGCCCTAAAGAGATGGAAGGTATGCAGAAGCCGGGCAAAGGAACGGGACATGATGTCCGAGCCCCAAAAGAGCAAGCTGATACACTTCGTCAAGACCAGCGCCGGTAACAGCCAGACCTTGACTCTTGACGACGATGTGATCAAACTGGTAGAGGAGACCAGATTCCTGGGCGGTCACCTGGACCGGAAGCTGAACTTCACAGCCCACAAATAACCAAATTCTGGCCAAGCTAAAGACACGGCGGTTCGCTCTAACACGGATCGCGGCGAAAACATGGGGGCCCTCGCTTCTCAAGGCTAGAGACGTTTACGTCTCGGTCATCCGGAGCGTACTAACATACGCCGCGTCTACCTTTGCGACACCCGCGAACACTCTCGGAGGAAAGCACGGGAGAGGCTCGGGCATCGTCTATCAGCTAGGCAAGGCCCGAACAAATGCATACGCGTTGTAACGGGTGCTTACCGCTCAACGCCAGACAACGTTCTAGAGGCTGAAGCCTACTGCAAACCGATCAATGCAGTCCTAGCCGAGAGGTCGGCAGCATTCGAGGCCAGAGCCACGAGGGAGGGCGGCAATTGGCCCGAGACGTGGGGCAGGATCAAGAAGTTGACCGCAAAGGCGAAAGGAGGAAGACGAGGGCGCGAAACCCAACTGGCAGACCCCATGAGACACTGGGCGACGTGAACAGAGGGCACCACCGCGAAGAAGAAATCGGAAGAATGGTGGAAAAGCTTTCAGCTACGCGAGGGCGTCCACCAGCGAACACCGAAAGTCGGCCTGCGGTGGGGGACGGCACGCAAGATCTGGGGACAACTCACAAAGCACGAATCCTCCTGCCTTGTGCAAGTGAGATCCGGGCATATCGGACTCAGGCAATACCTCAGACGAATGCAGGTCCCGGATATCGAACCATGGTGTGCATGCAGAGGAGGCCGAGCGTTCCAGGAAACGGTCACTCATATCATCCTGGACTGCGAACTGGTAGAAGATAGGGGCGATCTCCCTCCCCTACGAGGAATGCGAGATCTAAATGAGGCCCTGGAAGATTCCAAACGATGCCCCAGCATCATCAAGTGGCTTTTAGCCACGGGACGGCTGCGAGAGTATCTCCTGGCGCTACTGCTCCAACGACCAGCTGTAGCGACCACGTCACTCACCGCTGCCACCACCACATAGCTCTGTTTCCGCGCGCAATGCGTTCACTCTTCCCCAACGGAGGCTCCGGCCAGAGAGTTAATTCTGGGCTTTTCTCTGGGCACAGGTATGGCCCAAGATTAGTCATGATCAGCGCACACAGATTCTCGGTAAGACTCTTAATGGAATTTCACTCATTCATTCACATCAAACACAATCAGGAAATACTTTGTAGAAGTGATAAATAATGGAGACACTGTATGCATAACGCTGTTCACAATTGCTTCCACAATAGCAACTCTTAGAATAGCTTGGTCGTGCGGCTCGTGCATGAGCAAATATAGCATAACAGATAGACAAACAATACTGAGCAACATAGAAAGCACTAGCTGTGAATGTCTTCAACAGTAAAAACATATTTACCAAACAGCAAGCGCAAACGCTATGTTATTGATCGCAGAAGCTATCACATGGAGAACTCTGTACATTAAAATCTTCTTTTCAATGTCACAAGTCGGAAGCGAAGAGCAACAGAGCAGATATGATATATTTTTGATCCCTTCCAATGTCTGGACCACTGGCTACCACAAAATATTCCAAAATCACCACACCTCAGACGCTCTTGTTTGCTTCTGGCAACCGGCACTATCGGCGCTGATTCAAAGTTGAAGAGTAGCAGCTAATATCTCCTCTGCAAGCATCGTTTCTGATGAGTAGAAAAACTTGACTGAAGATACGGTTCATGCAGAAAATAAGCTCAGGTTACCGTTGCAATACACACGAGTATCTTTCGACCGAGAACTCCTTCCATGACTTAATAATCCGCATCGTAATTCATCAACATATATTCATCTATGGCATCCCGGTTCTGGTGGCACAGCTTATTCATCTTCGTCCAGCCTCTCTTCAAAATTACTCCTTCTCTTTGGAGTTGGATTCCCCGTACTCCTCGCCCCAAAATAATCACCAGTCGTATTCGACATATCAGGCGGCGTCATCGGCCTCATCACGTCCGGTCTCGCGCTACCAGAACCTGACACAGCCGCAGCTGGGGGATCTCTCATCTGCATCTTCTCGGTAGGCGTCGCGTACGCTGAGTTTCCTCCGCCTACAATACTCCTCGCTCCAGCTCCACCTTGCGTCGAAATGGATGTATCTGAGATACCGCGGAGATGGCCACGCTTGGTGTCCGAGATGTCAGACACGCCGGAAGTTACCCTGGGATTGCTGTCTGCACCGAGAGATGGCGAGCCCGGACGACCGATTGGGGAGATTGGTGGGCGGTGGAACGAGCTGTTGGAGGATACTACTGAGGAAGTGGTTGAAGGACCGCGTTTTGGTTTAGGCGTCAAAGGCACAAATCCAGTGCCAGTGCTGTCCATTTCTTGGGCGATGGACGTATCTAGTGCTTGTCAGCAATTTTTATTCTTGTAAAGTTTAGTAGAGATGACCCACCCATCAACTCGTGAATTTGTGTATCGCCAAACTCCTGCGCTTTCGGTCGATCTTCGTAGTCGTACGGCGAACTTGGATATGTCTCTTCGGTCTGGTCAGTGGTGACAGTCGGCGCCTTCACATCGTTTGCGTTGGGCGTTCCTCGGAGCCATTGACCGACCCAGAATCTGGAATCAGCGGTACCAGACTCACTTTGCGTGCCGTTTCGCACCCTCTGCAAATACTTTCTGCGTCTCCACAGCAAAACTCCAAGAATTATCAGGGTTATCACGAACAGTCCAAGCACCACAGCCAGGACCGGTGCAAGATATGATGGAGTCTTAGAGGATGGTCTGACTGTTGCACTAGGTAGCACCGAGCTGGTGGTGTTCTTGACAGCAGAGATGGTGTATGGGTAGAATTTTATGACCTTGGTGGTATCATATTTCGTGCCCATGACTGTACTCAAGCCTGATACGAAACCTGCAGCAGGTGAAGTGCTGGTACCCACAGCTGCGTAAACTGCGGATGGAACACTGTAGTTGTTCCAGGTATTCGGATTGTAGTGATCGATCCAAGTTGCAGAGCTGAGATTGAATATCTGAATGATGCCGTCCTCGACACATTCTGGCACAGCGCCAGTAAGAGCGGAATATCCTCCGATAACGATCATCTGATCTGGGTAGGGCTGGAAGCAGCGATGACCGGCGCGAGCATGTGAAGCTTTGCCAGAGTAGACTTTAACCCATGTGAAGGAAGGAATTGAAAGCACCCATACATCGTCAGAGAAGTCTTCCGTAGGATGGACCCCATCGAAACCTCCGTACCAATAGATGTTGTGTGTTAAGCCATCAGCAGATGAAGCTACTACCGTACAGCCTTGGGCAAGAGGTGAAGTAGGGGCATCGCTCGTTGCTTGTTCATACCATTTGTTGGCAGAAATATCATAGACGGATACCGTTGACAAAAACTTGACACTTTGTTGATTCTATGTTCGTTAGTCCACAATCCCAATGAACATTACGATGTGAACTTACGCTCAATATATTGATCGAATCGTTGTTCTTCTGAGAAAGACTGGCATAATACGGATAAGTTGCACCTCCAATCGCCACCAAGATTCCTTTGTCAGAAACTGGTACCCAGACGATCTCTGCACTGGCACGCCCAGGGATTGTCAGCGTCGTATTAGACCAGACTTCGGTATTCTGTTGTTCAGACGTCATGTTAAGTTGTATCAACGTCTCAGAGGATACATTTGCGTTTAGAGTAGCATTTCCAGGGAATTGGAAGATAGGACCGAAATTTGGTGCTCGTAGACCACCAAAGTAGAATCCTAGGTTCTCAGAAGGCGCACTGGCTGCAGCACCACCACTGATATAGCGACTGACTGTATCTGGTAATTTTTCCAGATCATAACCTGCCGCGAACTGCTGACCAGGTAATTCATTGGGATAGGCGTTGTATGCCGCCACTTGATTTGCATCTTGAGCTTTGAATGCGTCTGTCAAGGCGAGGAGGCCGCCATATGTGAACCATCGGTAGTAATTTGCGAACATGCCGCCATCAACATAGTTAGGACCTATGTTGTTGGCATTTCCGCTGCCCGACGCCTTGGAGACTGTTGTGAGGACTGAGCTTATATTATCCGAGGTTTTGAAAGGAGTACTGAAGTTCAGTAGATATACGAGACCCAGTGGGTTCCCTGTCCAGTGTTAGCGATGATCGCGAATATGCGACAGCGAAATACCATCTGAGACTACGTTTCCATAGATTCCATCGGAAAGTCCGGGCATCCACCACAGATACCCTCCATCGATGTATGCAGTATCTCTAATTACAGCAGCTATTCAGCGTGCGTCGTCAGTCTAGTCGCAGAAACTGGATGCTTTGGCTATCATACCGCGAGGTGTTTGCCAGTAGCACATAGTAGCGTTAACTTGCCCCTCTTGCCAACCGGATGCTTGTGCAGCGCATAATCGCACCAAACAGGCCGCCGCCAGAAGTGATAGTGATGATAAAAACATAGTTAGAGAAGCAACGACCACCTCGTCAACCCTTACTGCTAGTGATTCGAAATGAGGCTCGGTGCAACAACAGAGTAAGAACTCCTGCAAGACACGATTTTCTGATATGGCTTCCGAGTTGAACGTCTGATCGAAGACCGGGCCAGTAGTGCAAAGAAAGATGGAGATCGCCACCTTCAACCAACCATGTCAGCTTCTGATCTTTCTTTGTCCCGTGTAGGGCTTAGAAAGAACGACTTCCGAGTCTCACTTCTGACCCTCGTGTCACGCAGCCTGGAGACTGGTGATTTGCTCTCTACAGTGCAGGCTATCATAGTGCTAGCAGTTCGACAGAGTAGTAGATGAGGTGGCAAAATGCCAGCGTTCAGGATGCCAGGATGGCCTCTCAGATTGGTGTCCGCTGGAAATTCTACAGCCAACATCCAGACAACGATCAACATCAATGTTGGGTTGCTGCGAGCGATGGTACTTCTGTTTTGCCGATGTATGTCCTGGGATTATAATGTATTGGACTCAATTGAGACTTAGTCTCTATGACCCTTGTTGCATATCACAGCTTTTCCGACAGCCCCTTGTAAAATTCCCTGTTAGACGATGGAAATCGGACTGTACAAGTACAATCGCTACTGCAGACGATGAGATACAATGATATAAGAAGAATATGAGCCCAACTATAGATATAACGCCATCAGTGATCTCTAGAGAAGCATTGTCGAGTTTTTCTTGCAGTACAGAGAAAGATGGTGCCGCGCTTGTGGCCCCCAATTACTCCAACTACTCAATGAAGTCCCTTGTATCGATCAAGATACTCCGTAAGTTCTTGACCAGCAGGTAGCTTGCACTCTAGCTAAGCGGACTTGAATCCTGCCGAAGCTGGCAGTCAAACACCCAGGCTCTTCGTGCTTACTATGAGCTAACAGTATTCTCTTTTGGCCATTTCTCTGAGGGAGTGAGGGAAGCACAATCACAATACGAGCAGACTCTCGGGCACGATGCCGCAACGAATAGACGATCGAATATGCTGGGAAGCCTATGGCACCCTGTCTGGTGCCAAAGCGACAGTGCAACTTGACAACTTGGTGATGTGCGATGTACAATGTGATCTCCAGGGTCCACGCTTCTGACTTAGCACAAGGCTAACCTTTTTCTCGGTTAAGAAGCCCAGAACGCCCTATACCTTGGGTTAAGCGGGAATGAGCCAACGACATCTCCTTCTTCAACTCCACCATATTCTATTCTGGTATGTTGTGCGCAGCTCAGTGTGCCTCGTGCAAGATACCTGCATCCGGTCACTGATGGGCTGAAGGAAATAAAGTATACAGCGCGGATTGGCGTTTTTAAGATGCTCTGTTGATGGAAGATATACGAAATCACTTATCAACCCCCAGCCAAGGATTCGACTGATCTTAGTCGGACACATTCTGGTCACAGAGACATTCAATATCAAAAGATCAACTAGGAATATCACCCGAAGTCCCACACCACTAGAATGTTGTTGCGGCACAGCAGAGAACTATGCTTGAAGTGGAAATCAAGAGCTCGCCACAACAAATAAACAACAAAGTCTCCGTTGAAGTTCAAAAGCCCTGGACTTAACTGCTGCGGTGCTTCAGTAGGCACTCAATATAGTGCAATCATTCTGTTGGATAAAGTCGTAGGTGCCCGTGTTAACTAACATACCATTTCGTGGTTAGTACATCTTGCAGGCCAATTCTCGAAGGTGTGGTGCGTGTGAGGCTCTGACTTGCGTCTTCTTCATTCCATTTATCCGTTCTTGCCTTGGATTCCCCATCCAATTCTCGTCTGATCCAATTCGCAGCTTGCGATTTTGCAGGGTTCGATTCAACCAACCCTGGCTACTTACCCTGCATTGTTATTCACGACTCCTGGTAGTTCTCAGCAACCTGGAAGGTAAATTGGTGTTGTGCAAGCCGCGGCCGAGCCCTTTGGTCAAGTAGTAGTACCAGGGATCTGATAGCCATTTTCCTTTTCTAGAACCATGCGTAAGCTCGCTGTTGTTTCTTTGAACCTTACGTGGGTCCCACAAATCCCTTTCTCTGCTTTCAATATCGCAAGGCCACCCCGTTCCTCTTTGTCTCATCAACATGTGTAGGATTGAATTTTAATCTTCTGGTATCAATCTTGAAATTGAGATGCCTATCTAAACTAGCCCGCACTTGTCTTCCGACGACCACGGTCTGTTCAATTGCTGATATTCCCAACTTCCCCAGTTGTTGAAATTGGCTCTTCGAAAGCTTGGCTGGAGTTGTCCGAACATTACCCTGGCCCTGATATCAACCGATCGTATATCATAGCAGGCTTACGCCACTTGCAGTCGCGATCTTCATTCAATCGTTGATCCTGAGTTTAGACTACAAACATCGCTCGCTCGTGGACTTAGGCAAGCTACTATTCTCAACAGCCACAAACGTATATACAGTATAGATTGGAAAGGGACTGAGCAGGATGATTTGGGCAAAAAAGCTATGGCCTGTGGTAGGCCTAGTTGCATTTGCGCATGGGCATAATGCGACAGCAGACGCAAAGAGTGCTTTCCCAGAAGTCATTAGCACCTCGGACGGATCTTTGGAAGCAACTCCTTCGTTCCCGACCTCTCCAAATATCGTCTCAAATGCCGTGCAACTCAACGGCGTAACTCAACCAGATAATAGGCCTCCGCCTCCGCAGACATACCCAACTTATCCCACTAGTACTTCGAATCCGGGCTCTTGCGCAGCAAGCACAGTATATGTCCCGACTACGTATTGGCAGCCAGCATCAACAGTCACCAAGTCAGCATCAACTATTACGCTTCCCGCCTCTACTGTAACGAAGCCAGCATCGTACATTACACTCCCTGCTTCTACCGTGACGAAGCCAGCATCGTACATTACGCTTCCCGCCTCTACTGTAACGAAGCCAGCATCGTACAATACACTCCCTGCTTCTACCGTGACGAAGCCAGCATCGTACATTACGCTTCCCGCCTCTACTGTAACGAAGCCAGCATCGTACATTACACTCCCTGCTTCTACCGTCATCGAACCTGCCAGTACAGTTTCTAAATCGGCTAGTACGGTCACCAAACCGGCGTCTACTATCACTCATACACACACAGAGACTGAAACATGCTATGTGACTGTTGCGTAAGTTTCAATTCTGCAAATAGTTAGATATCTTACTGATATATTGCAGCGAGACAAAAACAAAGTAGTAAGTTGAGCCAATTATACCTGGAACCTCGTTTGTTGAAAACCCTGTGAAGCTCTGATAAGGTGAGAGGACCTCGGAGCCTCGTCTGACGAGTAAATTCCGTGATATTATATCGCTGCATTCCAAATACCTTGTCCTTGGTAGTGAGAAGATTGTTATAAGCTGACTGGTAACTAGCTACCCAACTACAGTGACTGAGCAAACTACACTCGCAACTACCAGTACCGAGGAAGAGACGTAAGTAGCTCATTTCCCGAATTCCATATTTTTGAGCAATAGAGCTATCAGAAGAGTCATTACTTTGAACGTCTGGATTACAGATTCTTGAGATATCTTTCTAATCTGTTTAGTTCCACGAGCTACATAACTGAGATCACGACGACCACCTCCTACATTACCACGGTAAGTCTGCACCTGCATCGATTGAATTCAAAGTCATTCCATTCCAACCTGTGAATAGTCATACCCAGTAACTGTTACGACCACGAACTCTTATGGATATCCAGTCACAACTACTGATTGGAGTACAACGACCTCAACTGGTATGTCTTTGGAGCTGTCTGGGGATGAAATATCTGGCGAAAATGAATATAACTAATCTTTTGAAGTTTATTTCACCTATTCGACGACAGCCACAGCTACGGAGACTGATACTGCTACCACAACTACCACAGAAATCAGTCGAACAACTGAGACTGATATTAGCACATCGGTGAGTTTTTGCCGAATGAGACTCGTGACAGACACTTTCTCCAAGCGAGCACCTGAAAGCTCAGGGGTAGGTAGCGATCTATCTACCCAATGGAACTTTGATATACAAGCTCATTTAGCTCCTACAGCAATGATCTGGCATTGACGAGACTTGTAGACGTTTGACCAGTTCTGATAGATCACGTGGATCACTCCCAAACCTCACTTCTCCTTCTATGCCTCGCTTGATTTCAGGTTCCGCCGTAAGCTCTATGAATATCGCTAACAAACATATAGGTATCTACCTATTACTCAACATCGACGGTCATCACAAGGTATGCCTCCCCTTCTCTTTAGCTATTGTACTCTTTGGATACTAACATTTTCCCTCAGCTACCCAGTGTTGACCACGACCACTGACTTCTCGACACTTACGAGCTATTCGACCTCGACTTACACTACCGTATCAACTGATTTGAGCACAATCGTACAAACCAGCTCCACTACTGTAAGTTTTGAAGTCTTGGCTTAGCCAAATTTCCGAGATACTCACGCCTTTTTCAGGAAACCGATTACTCGACTTATAGCACAACGTTCAGTACTACCTATATAACGACTTATACCTACAGCACCAGCTACCCCATGACGATAAGCGACACAGTTACGTCTTACTCAACCTCAACATATATAAGCCTTTCGACGGTAGTTACAGTTTCTACTTATGCTACCACAGTAGGACCCCTTTGATGAATTTTCATGCCTGTTTGTATACTGACTTATGTAGGAAACTGATGTATCCACTTATTTTTATCTGTCCTCGGTACCCACAACCTTCACTCACCCAGCCAGCACGATTACGACCTCGATATCTGGAAGTTTAACCATTATTACTCTTCCAGGTGTTACCTCAATAGGCACGATCACTCAGCAAGGACCAACTCTGACCGAGCAAGTGACTCTACCTGGGTCTATCATCATTTCTGTGGTGACGACCAGCCTTCCAGACTTCACAACGACATTTACTCAAGCTGGTTCGACCATCATATCTGTTCAGCCACCGTCTGTGTCAACGTTCACTCAAACGAAGGTTGTCCCAAGCGAGACACTTACCGCAACTGAAATAGGTGGAGAGACTACTTTAACTGGTGGCCAGACAACTGTTACTATTACGGAGGCTATAACTTGTCCAATGCCAACAGAGAACCCTAATGCACCAAACGTTCCGCAAGATACTGGACCAAACGCACTTTGGGGCTGTTCGCCAGGTTATGTATGCAGTCCGCCAAAACCTTCCGGGTGTACGCTCTGGGAAAATCCACCTGATTACAGCTATAATTGCGCTGCAGAGTACTGCGTGCCAGTACCAGGATTCGATGATGTCGTATGGCCGGTGAACACCACTACATACTACCCACCGCAAAGGGATTATTTCAACTTGAACCCTCAGGCTTTTGGTCTGGATTATACCATTTTCGTCATCGACGTGATAGTTGAATATATCACTAGGGGTGGCTACAAACAGCTCACTACTATCACAACCGCCCCATCTGGATACTACGCCTCCAAGACATCTCTCACCCACTTCTCTAGGAGCAGTGCTACACCTGTCAAGCGAGCAATTGCCAAACGTGACGAGACAATTGTCCCAGCTCTCTGCTATGCACCTTGCAATAACTGCTTCATCGAAGGTCAAAAGCTCGGCCTGTCGTCTGCCCTTTGTGTTATCGACTCTGCCTTTGAAAGCCAGCTCGAATCTTGTCGAACGTGCGTGGATACTGATGAGGGAAGCGTCAAGGGAACGTCGCAAACCTACCTTCAACCAATATTCGCAAAGTTTATCGATTACTGTAGTGCATCGCCTGCCCAAAGCGAGGTTGCTGGTAGCACCAGCACCACCATTCAAAGCACTGAGACCGTTAGCCCGGTTCCCCAATCTCCGGCTCCGGCAGCTCCATCAACTTCATCAACTTCATCATCAAGCTCAGAGAGCGTTCTTGTCACGACACAAGGTCAAATATCTTCATCTTTATCAGCTTCATCATCAAGCTCAGAGAGCGTTCTTGTCACGACACAAGGTCAAATATCTTCATTTTCATCGCCATCACCGACCGCTTCACCAAGTCCTTCCCCAACGCCATCTGAGACAAGCTCGGCTGCACCATCAACCTCTCCAGCCGAATCTTCCTCTGATGCCTCTTCATCTGCTACTGCAACAAACACACCACCATCAACCATAACGACAAGCGGATCCAGCAACATCTCCTCCTCAACCAGCACCGCACCTCCCGAGCAAGTCACCGGCGCCTCATCACACATTCAGCCCACAATACTGCTCGCTTCTAGTCTCTTCCTCTCGCTGCTCTCTCTCCTCGTCTAAGCACCATGAGTCATTTGCATGTACTCCTATTTTTAGTCCCATATTTACCCTAGGTAGTCATGAAGATGAAGACCAAATTTAGATAACTGTCCTTTGAGTTGAAAGTTAATGTTTGAATGAATTCTTCATGGCATATGATTCCCTCACCCTCTCTCTTTTATCGGCATAGGGAAACGGGAAAGGCATGGGAGATGTATAGAAGATACCCACATACACTCCTTCGAACATTGCATTTTTGACATTTTTGCTAGTCTGCAGCTCAGCTTTTGAGCTTGATAATGGCTGGACGAGCGCGAGAACGATGGGAGGTTCATGGAAGTATGCGCCATAAACATGGATGAAGCATGAAAGGTGATGGTTTATGGAGAGAATTGAGGTCAGCTGGTTGATGTGCGCAGCATGGTACATATTCGAGGACGAAGGGTTGAAGGCATGAGCAGTGTCAGAGAGATGCTGGTAATTGGACATATGTACGAAGTCATGTCAACGATAATGATATCGAACGCGTCTACTCAGGACAACTGTCGTGTATCTTCGAGCATTTTAAATGTCTCAAACTGTTTCTGACAATGATAAGGACGAATCTATGATTAGTTCAGTTGAATATATGGGATGAACTTCTGGCTTGTCTCTGTACCTTCCCATCACCTTGCTGGTGCTCCTTCCATTTTCGATTTTCGGGTCTTGGTACCAACTAAGTGAGCGAGAATACTTAAGTAACCTCTTGTAACCTCTTCTCTTCTTCACGTAAACTTTCTTCTCAACTTCAAGTTCTCTTCCCTCCGAGTGTCTTTCACAAGTTGCAGATGCTCTGCATCAGACGAAGACACAGCACTGTGCAAGTCCTTAGTCTATCGATCATCACTTCTCCATTGCAGAGATCTTCATTTCTCTATTGATTTATGATTCTCCAGCAATCCTCACTTGTCTATCGTGAGCCTTCCCTCGTGAGATCATGACTTAACGTAACAAGTTATGGATGCAGAAAGGAAACCGCCATCTCATGAACAAGAACTGGCTCAGTGCGCAGATGAAATACATCAAATTCATCCTCTTAGAGCCCTTCTTTCTGCCATCTCCTACCGTCCCGGAACGCCATAAGCAACTAGAAGTATGTGTAACAATTCAAGGTAAACATACACATAAAACCTACCAACACCATCTATCCTAAGCAGTAGCAGCAAACAGACTCAACCGACCGCTCCTCCAGGCGACACTGTAATCCCAGAGCCATTCGTAACCACGGCATCCGGCTCGTTCTTGTTCTTGGCCGCCTTGGATCTCTCCTCAAAAACCACGTCATGAGCACTACCGTCTTCCGCGAGCCTCGTATGATCTATGTCACCACTAAGTCAGACAAGCCTGCCTACCACTTTTCCAAAAGCTGAAGTCCCGATCTCGGAGATAAGAGACCTCTCACGAAACGTTAGGACGATGAGGAGAGATAGATAACATGAGATGACATACCAACCTTTTCGGGTCTCGTTAAGACCGGTGCGTAGTCTTCATGGCTCTACAGAACCAGGAATCCTTCTTCTCACTACTAGGCCCGGCCGCAGTAACACTACCAGTTTGACACTGGGCCCGGCTATCAATCGAGGTTGCAGTCGCGGTCTCCGCATTCTCAGCAGCATGCAGCACGGCGCCCGGAACCCCCGTGTTTTCATTGGTAGCAGGCGGTTCTCCATCCCAAGCCGAATTACGATCGCTCGGAGCCTTCGCCGTAGACTGGCACAGCCGCAGCATGGCCGTTGGAAGCTGTCATCGCCGCCGTCTGCGCGCGACCACATGCAGACGCTCGTGCATAGGGACCGCTCGCGAGTCGACGGCTGTTCATCCTTCTTAACATCCTTCGGGGCATGCTTTTTCAAAAATTGACTGGTTCGTTTACGGAGGGATTTCGCTTTCGTGCCCAAATTATTGCGCTTATGAGGGGCGTTATCGTTATTGGCGCTGCTGGGGTCCATGGTTTGGAGTTGATGCTGTGGTGTTTAAATTTAATGCTGTGGTGCTGGAAGATGGTTATGGTTTAGGTGTGTGGTAGATGTATGAAGAGAAGGCGCGAAGAGACATTGGGAATGTCATGGACTTGGCCATCCTAGATGCTCTTTCCTAATGCTTAAAATACTGTAAGAAGCTTTAGCTAGGAAGTCACGATGCATGATTGGTACTTACTGCCATCCAGATACGAGAAAGTTAAGCGTCTAAATGTCTGCTAGAACTCTCCAGTACTGTAAGGCGTTTATACATGCTGTAGCTTTTACGCTAATCCAGCCACCACGTTTACTAGGGACCATCATTACACATTAAACTGCTCTGCTGAAAAGCACGCGTAATCATCGCTATAAGGCTGCTGCCGAAGACAAGGGTGCCGGGGAAGTTCATGTTCAGACCAGAACGCCAGTCGTCCTAGCGTCCTAGCTAACCAGCTATTGCAGATATAATATACAAGGTTGCTGCCGTGTTTCCGTGCTATGGTCTTCCGACTAAAGCAGGCCGCTCGAGGTCTTTTCCTACCCAAATCCCCATACGTAAAGAATAGTCATTATCATAAACGGTCATTGCTCCCATTCTCATTTCCATTCCCATTATATGAAGGCGCCGCCGCTTGCGTCTCCGCTATCATTACGATCCCGTCCTCTGTTCGGGGGAGGACTCGTGCTCGAGCTCGAGCTCGCATTTCCACCTTGCGCTTCCCATTTCCGTCTCTGCTCCGCATAGTAAGCCTCCTCGCTGCTTTCCCTCTCGAAATCTTTAGTCTGCGTCCTTTTCGGAAGTGGCGGCGGTGGTGAGTCCTCTGAAGACGGCGCTCTGAGCTTATCATCTAGGTAATCATCGTTATTACCTGCGGCCTCATCATCCTCTTCGTAGTAATCAGGATCGGAAGGCTGTTTACCTGTCCGAGTGTCACCCTTAACTAGTCCAAGGCGCTCCTCTTCTGTGGCACCCTTGGCACCTCCTCCGCTGGTTTTGCGAAGACCCAGTCCCTTCCGTACAATCGGACTACGCGACTGAGAGATGGGCTCTTCGAAGCTCTGTGACTGTCCTTTTCTAAAGACGTTTTGGAAGGAGAATTGGCGCCGCGCAGAGTGTGGGGGAGGTGTGGGGCCGGCGGTTGCGTGCGAGGGATGAAGGCTGCTTCGACTGCCTGCCCCATCTGCGTCGTCTAGTATGGTGATATGTCTTCCATCATCATTGGTTATGCTTCTATATTCAGTTGGTTCTTGGGAAAAGGGAGGAAAATGTGATGGCTCGTGGCCATAATAACCAGGAGTCCCGTCACCCCCATGAGACTTGTAGGCTGGGATGGATATTTCGGTCAGTGGCACAGGATACATTGGGCTTCGGACATCCCCTGGTGTCCCCATGGTCGATGCGCGGTTTGGCCCTATGATGGACTTTGCTCGCTGGAACAGTGACACAGACGTAGCACGCCTCTCGTGCTCATCTTCGTTGGTCTCTTCGTCGTCGTCTGGGAAATGGGACATTCCAAGTGGAGGATGAAAATGTGGCGTGTGCGGTAAATTAGGTGTTTCGCTGTATGCTGGGAAAGGTATATTCATGTTGTTTTCACGAGAGCGCGGCGCCCCTTCTCGAGATCGTACGTTGCGTGACCCAATGGTTGTCCGGCGGCGTCGAAGACCATCCCATTCTATTTGTTCGTCCTCGGCAATCGGCAGAAGATCCAGCTGCTTCTCGTCATAAAGACGCTTCGCTTCTTTAACCTCGTTCTGCTGTCTAATTGTGGAAAAGCGACGCACAATCGCAGCAGCTCCACGAATAGCATCTGCCTTAGGCTCAGACTCTGGTTGCTCCTGCTCTGCGATAGTTCGTACTTGATCAAGATCTCCAGAAAATACGGCGGCATCCGGAACGTCCTTTGCTGATTTGGAGAGCTGAAGAAGAATGACACCTGCGCAGATGACCAGAAATCCCATCACTACATTGACAATGGACGTGACGCTTCCCTTAAAGCCCTGAAAGAGAATAGCAGATGTCATCAACGTCGCAGTCGTGAAAAACACGTAGTATGTAGGTGTGACTAAGGAGGCATTAAAGAGGTTCAGAGCTTTCTGTGGGGGATTAGCAGGTCCTTTAGGGATATTAGGGGAGTGCATACATTTAGATATATGATCTCGGTAAGCAGTGTCGCAACAACAAAAACAAACAGAACGTATAGAAACCACTGATTGTACTGTTTTGTACCACCAATCTGCGCAATGATCGCCGAGCCAAGTCCTTGTGTCGCAACAACACTCAATCCTCCGATCAAGCTGCATATCGAAAGATATACCAGCATAGACTTTTTGCCGTATCTTGGGCCGACCCAGAAACCCAAGAAAAGACACCCTAGTATGAGGACACCGGCATAACTGAGGAACCCTGGCGCTATAACGTAGTGCTGCATCTCTTGTATAGTCGCAACCGAAGACTCTTCCGGCGCATTCATGACAATGACCACGGATCCAACGATACACAGAAAGCAGCCGACCTTCCCAACCATGCTCAGCCGTTCCTTGAGGAAGATCGCAGACAGAATCGCCGTGATGACCACCGACAGCGCCCCCATGGGCGTAACCAGAATGGCATCCACGAAAGCATATGCGACGAAATTGCATATCTCCCCAATGATCATGAGCGACATGCCTCCCCACCAGAAAGCGTTCTTTAAGTATCCATAGCCCTCTCCGGCAACCTCTTCGTATTTAACATTGGCCTTCAGCAGGCCGACCTTCTTCAGCACAAAAGATACGCCTATGAATACGCCGGAAGCAACTGCGAGTGATATGCCGATCGCCTTGTATATAGAAGGTCTCGTCTCCGTCAATGGGTCGCTGGACTCGGCTGTTGTGTTCGCTCTGGCATAGATCAGGTTCGCCGTGGCCAGCGTATGGCCTATCTGATCCATCTTCTCGATCTATATACAATAAGCCAGTCCCCAGTCGTGGTGGTCCTGAGTCTTCTCTCCTGTTCAGCCTTGTAAAGTCAGGCGTGTGGTACAGACAATGTAGATAAGGCTCTCGAGTGCTATGTGAATCGGAGCGATTGAGGGTGCCGCATGAAATGTCGATATGTCCGAATAAACGCTATGAACTGTAGAAGATGTGACTATGTAGAGGAGGTTTGGCATAGAGGTCTGCGGTTGGATTATTGTCTGTTGGAGAATTGTGTTGAAACCGTTGCTGTAGGCAGACGGCGGTTCTATTTGGATCTGCAAATGGCAACCAGGATGTTTGCGGCGTGAAACACGGGTATGATTCAGGTCCTGGTAGATTGAATCGTAAGGGTGGTCAAGGCCGAGAATTAATATTACAATTATATGCCACAGCGTAAAGAAGACAAGGTGAATCGAAAGTTAATGTTGAAAAGGGTGAAGAACTTGTAGTGTCTTGATACAGAGCTAAGGCTGATGAATAGGTAGTAAATAGAGTGGTAGACAATTACCTCGGAGCATCAAGGTTTTACCAATTTGCCTTGCATAAGAGTGAGTGGATGAGGCTTCTCAAGGTCGAGGATCCAGATCAAGGACAAGATACGTACTCTACAGCTCTATTTGAGTAATCTATTCTACCAAGTCGCGTCTAAATGTGGGGATGGTAGTGACAGTCGCAATGGTCCATTGAGGCTGAGTCCAACATACACTCCTAAAGCTGCGGCCTTCCTAGTAAGTGTCTTAACTCGTAGATTGGAAATCTGGCAGATAAGATGGCTTAAGGCGCGTATAGACTAGCTGGGAGGAGATGTATTGACGCGGGATTTGTTGAATGAAACATCCGGAAAGAAGTTGAATACGATGAAGTACACTAGCTACGAGTAACTGACTGTATAGCAGTTGCGAAGCTGCGCAACCGTGGATATCCTCGCTACCAATAGTAATCACCTAAGGTTAGCTGACCATATGGAGCGAAAGGTGAAGTAGGAAGTCCCTATCATATTATCTATCTCTCTGTGTAGGCATGCTACAAATATATCTAACAAGGTACTTGCTTCAGCCTCCATGAAGTGCTATGTAACAACTGACTCTTAGGCTATACTACCAACAGTTAGGTGCGGGATATCGTTCGGAATGACTAATCAGCCACGCCGTAAAAACCTAGTAAACAACTAAGTAAACAATACAATTTAACTACCAGAAATGCCACGAATACATACAAGAAGTCACGACCCTACTATGGCAACTAAAGAGAGAGTATCACAATACCATACGCCGTTTTGTTGTAAGTTTCTTGATTTATGGGATTTCTATAACGGTACAAAGTCGATTAACGCTGTTTTGACTGAAATGGGGGAACCTTCGATGATGGCAAGAAATTGCTGTCTCTACGAAAGGATATTTGATCTTCTGCTTATAGGGAACAGCACCTAAAGTCTTAAATTCTTGGGCGAAGGGTTTGACAGCCTCCGAGTTCTGGAATTTACGCTTTGTTATTGAGGAAAATAAGGGCCGAGAGCAATCGATGGAAGCAAAACCGGAAGTGCAGGGTGTACGGGTTAGCAGACGGTAAGCTCGGTATCAGATTGTACAAGATACAGATGACACTCGGGTATTTACTGCTTTGTACACAGCAAAGATTGTTAGCAAGAGGAACCGAGACGAAAGGAAGGCATATGGCAGAGATCACTGAGGGAAGTCGGTTGAAGACTGGTGGTCGACTGTACACTTTACCGATAAGGCACATTACGATTCTTTGCAACAGGAAAAGTCAAGTATTCTCCGAGAGCTTGGTACACGCTACGATGCCCAGAATATTATATGGCGGCCGCCGATGACAGAAGTCAAGCTACATATAGCTACTTCGGTTGGATGGTTCAAGAAGTCCGAGCAAGACTTCTACAACGACTAAGTAACGTATACCGCGAAACCAGACTATCCCTTAAGGCTTCGAAGCAGCAAGTTGATTTCTACCGAAGAGCACGAAAATAGTATAGCCGAACGGGAAGCTGGCAAGCTGCACGTCGAATACAAATCGAAAGGGAACTCGATGACCTAGAAGTAGTATCATGATCGGCTTCCATCAGTCTATTGCGAGACGGTTGAGCATGCATACGAGCGTGAACCCTCGACTGAATGGCTACTACAAGAAGATAACGATTCGAATCAAGGTATTATAGGTGAAACTATAAGAGGAAAGATCGTTCCGAGTATCTGTATTATGTACAAACGCGAGGACGAGATACAAACGCTCTATCATCCAGCACAAAGTCTTGATTTGAACACGATTGAAGGTTGCTGGGCTATACTTGAGCAAGGAGCGAGGAGTGTACGTCCTCCACCACAATCCCATACTTTGCAATTGTGTTTCCGACCAGCCAGAACCAAGCTTGTATAACCTCTGGATCTTTGCATTTAGCTCTTTCATAGTCGTGTTTGCGGTTGTAAAAGGATTGGAGCTCTGAGTGGCGTTTGATATAATTATGAACCCAGTTCTTCCCAAGAGTAGGTTTGGGATCGGACGCGTTCGCACAGCGTTCTCCAAGTAATATTTCAGCTATTTCTCGTACAAGAGCTTGCGTAGATGGTAGGCCCCGTGTAACCATATCCAGTATCTAATTTGATATAGTCAATTCTTCGGTAAGAGTGAGCTTCCGGTTAGCAGGTGGTTGGGAAGCTGGAGAGGTTGTTCTACGGAAGTGACGCGTCAAGGAAGGAAGACATCATATGCAATTGCTGCAGCTCACACTCTTGATGTTTTTCCGTTGATAGTCATAAACTGCAAAAGCCATTCTACCTTCAACTGAAAATATTTTAAAAGGTGTTTGCTGTAATATTGAGTGTTGTAGTTGGTCTGGTAGGTGTGAATATGAAATAATGAACCACTTGCTTTTGTGTATCACTCTCTTGTGAAGCACGTCAGTAGGTGTAAACGACTGATTCGTAACCAAGGAAGGCCAATACCTTAAGCTTTGTGGTAGTTACTAACGATAATATACAAATTACTTGACCTGTTGAGCTGGAACGGTAGTGGCGCTCTGTCACGTCGCCACGTGACGTAAAGAATGAGCAATGAGCTTCTTGGTCAGCTGCAATAGTCCAGTTTGGGACTAGGCTAAGCGAGGCTACTAGCTGTCAACAACTATTCCATACTATGTAGATCGTGGCAACCTTAAGGTTAATATAACTACGTCTACCCACTTCTCTCCTGCGTAGCAATGAAGCTGAACCTCAGTCATACTACCGGTAACGTCTATCCTGCTTAAACGACCTTTTGATTTTGATTTTGGTGGCCCGAGCGCCCCCGCCACGAATTCTGGAATCCATTGGTGGTTAACGTACCTTACCAGTGAGTGAGACATACCAGTGAGTGAGACAGCCCCCCCACCAAAACCACCCGTCCACACCCTTCAATCTACAATACCTCAA
>MU253875.1:0-61743 GCA_019669825.1 Calycina marina | reverse complement strand
AGACGTGGCTTGCTTTGCGGTTCTCAAACAAATGTACGGTCGAGGGGTACAGGCCCAAATGTGGGCCGGTATTAACCACGTTGATAAGGATGACTCCCTAGAGCTATACAAGCCAGCTAGTGAAGCTACATATAGCTACTCTACAGTTCAAAGTGGGTTTAGAGCAACTGGACTCGTCCCTTTTAACCCAATTCCTGGCTTCATGATGTCTGCTACTGATACTATATCTACTGCCTATATGCTTCTGGCTTCTTGAATCTCCTACCTATCATTTTGAAATATGGTTGGAAATCCAATCTACCTATCGCAAGAACTTCTGCAAAGCAGTAGTGAGTCAGTCTGATGAGGTTAACTCAGCCCTCCTATATTAACACCTTCTCCAGGATCAATTCGACCTCTATTCCACGAAAGCTTAGCCACTTCACTTCAAGAGAGTAATCTAGATGATACTCCTGCCACGGGCCTTGTCGACACAGCCACCATGCGGCTTTTTTGTATTTACTGCGATCAACCTTTCGATAGCAGCGCAAGCCTGAAGCAGCACAAACAAACCTCAGTTGTGCATGCCTTTATTTACATACCTTGCAACCGTTGCTTCGATAGCGAAGCCGCTTTATAACAGCACCTGCGGGATTCACCAGCGCATGCTACCTCCTTTGCTTGTGACCACTGTGATCGATCCTTCGATAGCGACGACGCCTTGCAACAGTACCTTCGGAACTCCCCTAGTCACTAGCAGGATACGGAAACCCCTCTGAATACCTTTTCAGCTATTTCTCACCATTTCAGTATGGTCCTTCTCTACCTCCAGCTACTTCGTATGCAAACTTGCGGAGACATAAAGGATGGCACCGTGGCAATTTCATAGCAGACGTTGCATAACAGATACCAAGATGCGCTGCGGAGCGAACTGAAGATGTGGTATGGTAAAGAGAACGATTTGATTGCATGGCATGTGCTCTGTCGTGCAATTGGTGTCAAGCCGCTCACAAAGGCGTGTGAGCAATGCGAGCAGGTAGGAGACTGTGCGACAGAAATTAGTAAATGAAAGCTGATGTAGATCACAGGCTATACGAAGGAGCCATGTCAATATTCTTGACTTAATTGAATGGGGAAGAAATGGTAGTGAGGATAAAATTTCAACATTTCGCAATGTGGAGGAGCTTTGGGCATATACCAAAGAGAGGCAAGATATTTCAGAACACGTTCGACCAAGAAAGCGGTAATGTAGTCTTAGATACCTGCTTCAAAAGATTTTTCAGGGTGGCCTGTGAAACATTGGAAATACAGCCTTAGTTGTTGCGATCATCTTGGGTAGGCTCAAAGCAGTTCCAATTGTGTTCAAATGCTTTCATCATGTCCCGGATGTTATTGTGTAACATGTAGAATTTGAAAGATCACAGATTCATGATCAGGTTGATATTTGAATCTGAACACTACTTTTATATTGACACTTTTAACTCCCGAAACATAATTTTGAAGTTGCCAAGATCTAATCATACCTGTCCTACTGCGTGCATTGTTCATAATTAATCATGTTCATCAAAGTCTCCGTCAGTTAGGTTTTCTCCAGAGGTAAAGAGTTTATAGTAGTGCTGTAGGTTGAGGGCTATATTTCTGTTGGTAAACCAGGGCCTCAGTGATATCACTGCTTTGTAGAAAGTGGGTCTTGCGTATTGGTTTCTGTTCTTTGGTTCTTTAGTTGATTCTTGATTGTTCTGTATCCAAGCTACGACGAGGTTGTGTTAAAGTGAGCCTCATGATGTAGGCTAAGCCTAATCAGGAAAGGCCGCTGTTCCAACCCTTTCACCCTAAATTGACGTCCTTCACTATCAGTCGCGACAATAACAACAAGATCATGCTTTTCAATAGATTCACAAATTTAAGTCATTTGATTTCAAAGTACCGACGATCTGTCTCGTCACGGGGTGCGTCTCTCGACACAGGGATGGACATTAACTGTTTCCATTCCTAGATTTTTTATTCTACCTATCCTATATGTCTTGGCTCCCACAGCTTAATTCCATGCTACTTGTGCACATGGGACTTAAAATGCTCTATGTTTTTTTCTAATACCAAAGCGCGAGACAAGCATAGAGGATGTTGGCAGACAACCTGCTCGATTACTGATTGATATTTCAAATGAACCCTTTCTACGTGGTCCTTCATGTGTGAGACGCAACTAAAGGTAAAGGTCCGCTGCTCGTACGAAAGCTGTACATTACCAAGGCAATATATACACTGAGTCTTCTCGCAAACAATCGGAAACTCAATAGGCCGCGGGGGAAGATTAGGTCTTTGCTGCTTTAACGTAGGTAGCACAGTCCGAGTCAAACGCGGTTTGTGCGTTTGAGGCTCATGTCGAGAGCTAAGCGCTACCATTAGATCGACAGCAAGAATACTTCGAGCACGGAGCCCCTGAGGACTCAAATCTCTAGAGAGATTACAAAGCACGAGCTGTAGTTGTGCTCGTTCTGGAAGCTGGTATGTATAGATGGGCTCGACATCCACTTCGTCGTTTTTAACACAACTGGGTTCTGCTGTCTTTCAAGTTGCCTCTTCATCATCTCGTTATGAATAGAAAAGAAACAATCTGTTCTTTTAGCGTCATCTATTTCCTTCTTCAAGCTCTTCTTCGCACTTGCGAGTTGCTTATGAAGGTCTTGATAGCCGATTTGATCTTTCTTCGAAGCCTGCTTACTAAACTTGTGTTCCGACTTGATCTTGGCTTTCGAGTCTCTCGTTTGTCGGTGAAGGTCAACTGTATCAGGATCTTGTGCGTAGAATTGCTGCATGAACTTTTCAGATACATGGTCCGGAGCGCCAGGATTGCACCGAATACTCATATGTGTAAATGCTCGAGTCAACCCATCATCAGAAACATTGCTATCGAGGAAGGCATCCTGCACGTTAAACCAGACTAGTTGATCTCGATAGGCTGCACCGAAAACCCCAGTAGAAGGGTCATGCCTTAAAACCTGATCACGTACCGAATCTGAAGCAGCACCTAGAAGTAGCCATTAGAATAGAGACAAAAAATAAAAGCAAGGCACGTACCATTCACTGCATTCGCAGTGCCTCAGCGACCGTAGCGACCGTAATCACGGATTTGATCACTACACACGCAAATATTGGCCGGTCTGGCTCAACTTAAAATACGCTACAGATCTGATGCTAACTGTAAATATACTTTGATTTCGGGCGCTTGGAGGATGTAGTATATGGTAGTGTAGACGAAAAGGCAGCGCTCGGACATGTGGGTAATGTTTGGGCCGATCACAGTTTAGTATGTGATTATGGCGGATAATCCAACTAGTTTGTCCTCCGACATCCTGATGTTTTCAGGAGGTGTTAATTTGGACGCTGCATTGGTGTTGATTTCTAAGGTGTGTCAGCTTGTACCTTGCGAATTGGGCTAGACATAGTCAGATAGATTGTTGTGCTTTTGAAAGTCTGATGTCTCTACAAAATTAGCAGTACTTTCAGAAGCCACAGACAGACTCTGAAATCGGCTTCACATTGAACACGCATTATCTCACAAGAAGGCAGGAAGAGAGGGGAGTATTGAACATGTCTCTTCATTCACTGAGATCTCGATAATGTGCATGATACGGTAGACCCATTGTATTTCCTCAATCGCTGAAATGCCGAAGGTAAACACTTCTGATAATAGCAGAACTATGACGTTTGTCGAAATAGAGGTACGCAAACCGTGTACGCCAATGCTTATGATCTATGAAAATCCACACTCCTCGCATTTATCATAAGATCGTTGGTTTTTTGATCCGATGTAGAAACCGATTGCTCAACAAGGCGGAACATGCCTTGGAAATCACGGCCTCCAAGAAGGCAAGATGTGATATGACTAATGGCGACAATTTTCAAGTACCATTACATCGAGATTGGAAAGAAACCAGAGAACCTGAAAGTGTTTTTTCGTGGTAGATGACCACCTATGTTCATGAGCGCGAGACCTGATTAGAAGCCCTTGTTGAAGGTATCGAATCGAACGAAGGTGTAACCAATGAACGGCAAATCGCTCTCTGGAATAGCCGCGCTAGGGGCTTCTCCTCTTGCAACACGATGTGCTTCTTCTTCCAGCAATTGAGTGGCATTGTCCTTCTGGTCGATCTCATCCGTTGGAAAGTAGGTGGTATCGATGTTGGATGACAGTTTGGGCTCGAATGGTGCACGAATTTGGCGAAGAGTATCGAAGTTGACTCCACGAAAGAAGCTGTGAGCTTTGATCTCATCAGCACCAGTGCGACCAAGACGATTCTCGGGATTGCAGATCAGGCTTCGAATCAGGTTTTCCGCCTCTGGGCCCAAATGGATATCTTCAGGGAAGTAGAGGGTAGAGCGCCAGCTGACAATCTTTCGGTAGGTATCATGAGCATCCTCAGCACAGAACGGTGGCCATCCAATTTGACATTCAAACATAATCGTACCCAAGCTCCACCAATCACAAGACTGACCATATCCATGACCACTAAAGATCTCTGGGGCAATGTAATCAGGAGTACCAACAGTCGAGTAGGCCATAGCTCTGCGAGACTTACGCCAGTCATTGATGGCACCACGGTTGCTGACGGTAAGGTTGATTTGATCCAAGCTGACAGAGTTGCGATTGTTGGGACGATCAGATTTATGATTCATGAGGTTTTGATAGTAAGAGTTATCATGCAACTTCTGAAAGCCAGTAGAGAGACCAAAGTCAGTTAGCTTGACATGTCCGCCGCGATCCAGTAGAATGTTGTCAGGTTTGATATCACTAAGATGGTTAGCAAGAGCATGCTGGACTGGAGCTTATGACTTACCGATGAATGAAACCCAGTCTATGAACAGCCTCGATGGCCAGGACTATCTCAGCAATGTAGAAGCGAGTGATATCCTCCGAGAAAATCTCGTACTTGATAAGCATGGTCATCAGATCACCACCCGGTAAGAACTCCATCAACATGTACAAGAATTGCCGATCTTGGAAGGTTGTGTAGAGCTTAACAACCCATGGACTGTCTGACTCGGCAAGAATATCGCGCTCTGCTCTGACGTGGGCGAGTTGGTCCTTCTTGAACATCTCAGACTTGACTAGGGACTTCATAGCATAAACCTTTCCGTCTTGCTTCTTCTGGACAAGCTTGACTTCACCGAACGCACCTTTTCCAATGACCTTTAGAGTATTATAGTTCTCAGGCTTATCTTTGGTTCGCAGGAATCGTAGATATCTGCCTTCTTGCTTGCCGGAGTTGGACCATGTCTGCTCTCGTCTGGAATGAGACAGCTTTGGATCTGCTAGACGTTTCTCCATTTCCTTTTGTCTGTTGTACCGTTAGCGATTGCAAACATACACGACAGGTAGAACACCAGCAACTTACCTCCCGTTTCGTTCCCTAACCCGCGCGACACTATCCTTGAAGAACGCCTCCGCCATGGTGTAGCATTTAGCTCGGTTGGTGTAGACAATGTTGCCATATTTCTTTGGTCTGCTCGTCCAGTCTCGGGAAGCTGGGGCTTGTTGGAACAGTTCCGGTTGGTACAAAGAAGAAGGCGGAGCTGGCATTGGGTCGTTTTGGTATCCTGGGCCTGGTTGTTGTGCCGGTGCACCTGCGGTCCGAGGACGTAGAGCAGCAGGCGGTTGACGATTGCTATAAGGCGAGGCGCGACCACCTCCTAGATTTTGGTGGGAGAATTGATGAACGAGACCATTGGTAGCATCTGAGATAGGAGCGCGCTGTTGGTAAGCAGCTTGGGGAGCTTGTGGTGATTGCTGATAGCCTGGAGATTGTTGAGGGTAGGATGGAGGGTATTGGTTGTTTTGAAAGTAGCCAGCCGGAGCAAAGCCGGTCGAGTAGGGCTGTTGCTGTTGAGAACTCTGCGCATATTGCTGTTGAACCCCTTGCCCTTGACCTTGACCTTGGCTTGGGAAGATAGGATTTGGGAAGGTCGAGGGGGTGGTAGGATAATTTCTGCTGTCTGCAGGCTGGTATTTCTGGTCAAAATTGAGGTGCAATTGATTTCGGGGGTTGTTGTTATCCATCTTGACAAAAGCAGCTGCCCGGGGCTGGGTTCTCTCAAGTCAGATCTGGTTTGCGGTGATGTGGAGGAATTGGGTTCCTAGTTCGGTTTGCTTTGAGGATGGAGTTGAGTCGTGGGCCTCTCCTTTAAAACACGCCTGGGGGGAAGTGGGCCGAATCACCCCGCCTTCACTTTTGATATGTAGAGACAAGATGGAAGAGTGTATATCAAAGACGAGGAATAACGTTAATTCACCAAGAGACAATTTCACATTCTTCCTGGTTGTTAAAGTTTCACTTAGGTTGAAAAAAGGGATGGATAGCGCCTGAGCCCCTCGGTTGACCCCTGAGCTCAAGGCTGGGGTAAAGGGGGATTTCAAGTATCTATCTAGGTAGGTAAATACGTGATTTTGATCAGACATTGCACATGGCACATCTTGTCAGATATTTTTGGGGATTTTTGGCAGACATTTATTGTCAAAGGCTCTGGTCCTATCTTTCCAGTCCAGAAGGTGATAGCTTGTAGATCATCAGTCCAGATGCAACCTGGAAGTCACTGGCAACGTGCTAAAATTCAACATTTGATCTACAACTGCGTCTGCGTCTGCGTCTTGATGTCTGCAATGTAACACCTGTCCGCAAGCCAATGGTTCGTTGCCTTGACCTATTGGCAATGCAATCTACAAGCAACATTAGGCACCTCTGCAGAGGCAAGCCGGGTGCACATCGCAAGCCACCGACACATGGCGCCTACAGATTAATGCTATAGAACATCATTGCAAGCGACACAGATCACGAAGCAGCTATTCTGAAGTCTCAAGCCTGGGATAATTCATCCACTCTATTAACACGAAGTACACCACACCTCACATGAGATGATATATCAGTATCGCAAGAAGGGCATTGGGTATGTTTGAAGAGGAAGACATCCCTTCAAAGTTCTCATAAGCCTTCTGCACGGAATATTTGCTCTACCTTTTAGCACACAGTCAGTCCATCCTTTTGTTACCATGTATGTCGATGGGATGTATATGGCCATGGCCATGGAACATATAAACATGTAGTAAGAGCAGTCTAGCCCTTTATCTGCAGTTGCTCCATGGTTCTAAGTGACCCTTTGGACGACCTTTCGAAACATCAATCTATCTGCAGGGGATATATGAACGGAAGTAGAGGAGCTTCTATGTTCAAATTATCGTCGAAGGTTAGTTGGCCCCACTTAAATTCCCAAGACCTTTGGATTGCTGGACACTTTTTGCTGTATCAACACCAAGCTCTTCAGCACAATGCCTGCTTGCCCCAATATATAGTAGCTTTATTATAATAGCTGGCATCAGCTTCGTCTTGTAAATCATTGCCTACTTCGACAAAAAGCTCCAACCCTAAGATATGGCAGAGGTAAAGCCTCCAGCAGGAGGAGAGGTAGGTTGTCAGTGGTGCAACAAGTTCATATCTAACAATTCTGTACAGAGTTTCTTAGCTTCTATAGGAGAAGAAAAAGCCATACCCATACTCAAGCCTGCAAAACCTCCACCACCACCAAATCCAATATGGATGTACATGGGCTTCGGGAAAAATTTCCGTCCCAAAATCCCTTCTCGAAACTGGCTGATCTTCCTCTCCCTTACCGGCTCGATCACCACAGCCATAGTCTACGACAAGCGCGAGAAGACACGAGCACAGCGGAAATGGTGCAAGCTTGTCGAGCACATCGCCAAAGAGCCCTTGGAATCAAAAGCTATGCCGAGGAGACTCACTGTATTCTTGGAAGGCCCACCTACAGACGGTCTGCGAAATGCACAGGATCACTTTAAAGAATACGTCAAGCCGATATTGGTAGCCTCTGGCCTGGACTGGGAGTTCATACAGGGTAGGAAAGAAGGCGATGTGCGTGCTGAGCTGGCAGAGAGGATACGGAATTCACGACTACCGCCCGACCAGAGGACGGAGCAAGATCCTATAGCGACGATGCGATTTGCAAGCGAAATCAAAGAATTTGAAGGACCGCGTGGAGACATTGTACTAGGAAGACACACATGGAAAGAATACGTCCGGGGCATACACGAAGGCTGGCTCGGTCCACTGACTGCACCACCTGCATCTGTTGTCGAGACTCTTTCTCCAGCAGAAGGAGCACCACTCGAGACACTCCCAGGGATAAAGATTGATCCCTCCACCATCCGCGAAATCAACGGCGACACGCCCGCCTCTCCCACCGAATCCACGGCAGACAAAGATAAGCCCAAGAAACCACCCCAGCCAGCACCATTCATCTCCACCGCCGCCTACAGCTCCGCAATCCCACCCACTCCCCTCCCCGAAGTCTTCGATCCCTCCTCCCCAATCTCTTTTCCGCACATCCTCGGTTTTCTCAACACACCCAAACGCATGTATCGCTTCTTCAACCGCCGCAAGCTAGCCGACTCCATTGGTCGCGAGACCGCAGCCATAATCATCGCCTCAGCACGGCCCTACCACACCTATTCTTCCTCCTCTTTACCAACGGAGAGCGGATCCACGTTCGACTCGCCCTCCGACTTCTCTTTCTCAGAAGTCGAAGCCGAAGCACCCTCAGTACCGCAGACAGCAGAACAGCAGATGGCGCTGCGAGAAGAAGAGGCCGACTGGCACAAATCCGTGCGCGTGCGCAAAGAAGAGGAGCCCGAACGTACCTGGCTGGACCCCGTAGTTCTCGACCCACGCATCGCAGAGCGCATGCGCAGATTTGTGCTCTCGGCTGAAGACGAGGAGAGATCGCGGACGATCGTGGTGCCGGAAGAGGAGATCGAGGGCTGGATTAAGGGTGGGATCAGGAAGTTGGGACGGAGTGGGAAGGAGTATTTCTTTGGGGAGCGGAAGAAGACTGCCGCAGAGATTATTGCTGAGGAGGAGGATCTGCCATGATTGATAGATGGGTGAAGAGGAAGGAGGATATGTAGGATATATGAACAAGAGAAGGGTATACTAGACATTGTATCAATATCGGGTTTGCAGAATAGGGTGGCGTGGCATGTAGAAGGGGTTACAATATTGGACGAGCAAGATATCCACTCAAGATCACGAAAGATATAACACCAAAAATGCCCTCTGGTTATATCACCAAAGACATAAAGCGCAAAGACAGTGGCTCTGTTCAGCTGTGTTGCATTTCTATAGGCCGAAATGTCGACTTTTATCTACCAAAATACACGTCGAGTCGTCGACTTTTGCCAGCTTGAGAAAATGCCGTGTGGAAATTCAGCTAGAACTTGTACAATCTTTGCGCCAGATATTTCCTCCTTCCTCATCAACGAACAGGCAACGAAGACTCCTTGCACGCGAAGGCGAGCGCTTTTGGCCACTTATCTGCTGCACTGGCCTTGAAAGCCTCAGCTTGCCCGCTCTTCCAAGACTTCAGGAGCTCTAGTCCCTCTTTCGCTTCATCGAAAGTGATGAAGTCGCCGTTGACGAGTTTCACGATGCTCTTCTCGACCTCCGATGCTGACTTTGGTGAGAGGGTCCTGCGAACTTTGAAGCCAGAAATAGTAGCTTTGATGTTGTCTTTGTTCTTGGACAGATATGCATTGTTGAATGCAGTGGTATCCGAACCAGAAAGGAGGGTGAACTCCGACTTGATGGCGTCTTGAGATTGCGATGGGAGAGTCTTGCTATCTTCGTCAATGGCGAGCTTAAATCTGACGATCTGCTCGTGGATTTTGGGGTGCTCCCTATCTAATGCTGAAGCTGCAATCAAGCACTTCAGGGCAAGGAGATATTTTTCTGAAAAACCAATTAGCTCTGGAATATCATGGTAAGGCAGTTGAGGCATACTTCTCCGGATGTAGACCTCGAATCCTGCAATCTGGGCATCAATACTCTTGGGGCTAAACTGCAGTAACGGAGTGAGGAACTTCATTGCATCGGTCATCGGTTCGGTTGTAGCAGCAAGCTTAACTCCATCTGGGTCGTCATCTTTCTTCTTGGGCTCTCCGTCAGCGTCCTTCACCAACTTGTTTGCTTCGTTCTTCTTGGCCAGTGCATCTCGTTCAGCTTTTTGAGCTTCCTTTCTAGCCTTTTTTGCAGCTCTCTTTTTCTCCACAATATCTTCCGCGGACTCTTCACCAATACCGTTCGTGCCGTTTGGCAGCGGCTTGTCATGTATTTTGAGGTATATTTCAATCGCTGACAGGGCTGCATTACTATAGAAAGGATGTTCGCGTAGACAATCTTCCCATCTGATCATGTCAATATAGGCGCGAATCTGACCTTTCCGCAGAGAAAAGCTGTGGAAATCGAATTGGTCTTCTTGCCATACATCAAAGATGTTGTGTATCGTGGTGAAGCGTTTCAGAGCAAGGCCAAGTTTCCCCTGGCGAGCATACGAATTCCCATCTTCCGTGATGAACCACATGCATTGCATATCATGGAGATCAGCCAATGGCCCTCCCACAGTCTCTGGTCTTGTGAACATGCCCATGATCTTGAGAGCAGCCTCGTTATCATCGTTCTTCAGATAGTACTTCGCCGCCTTGGTGTTAATATGTCGGTCTCGTGTATCAAGAGTTCGAGCTTGTTCCATAATCTCCGATGCTTTTATCGGATTACCATAGTGCTTCCATATTCTTGCTCTCGTCATTTGGATATCGACGCTTGTGGGCTCTAGCATGAGGGCTCTATCAGCAAACTCGATGGCCTTTTCTAAGTCTCTGCTAAGGTGGTAGTTGTAGTGCTGAGCAAGGAAGTAATACGCGGCAGAGGCGCCCTTGGAAGTATCGCCGTTCACCTTTACGACTTCATCTCCCTCGTTGTTGCTTTCTTTATGTTCTATGTATTTGTGAACCAGTTTTGGAAGGACGGTGAGTTTAGATGAGTCCGAGTATAGCCGCTTCAGATTTGCGAAAGTAGAGGGTACTCCCTTGTCCAACATGCGAGTTAGATACTTGTTGGCGGCTTCCTCGAAATCATTTCCTACCCACGTTAGCACACGGCTGCAGACTAGCCTAGGAAAGCCAATTACCTTCTAGAAAATCCAATGGCAACCGGCGGGCTGCATCACAACGTGGGTATTTGTCTGCATACTCATTGTAGATGGCCATCAAAGCCTCGTGATCCGTAGGTTTTATGGACAGTGCACTTACAAGCCCATCATAGTATTTCTTGTACTCCGAGTTGCGGTCCAGTAAATTGCGGTAGATCTTTGCTGCCTCCTCATTTCGGTCCAATTGAACCAAATATTGCGCCTCGAGCTCTAGTCTTGCAAGACGATCTAGGTTCTGCTTTCCAGCTGACTTCAAATGGTCGTATGCTTGTTGTATATGCCCTTGCTCCGCGATCAGAGAGTTCTTGTACATGACAGCTTCCGAATTCTCGAAATCAGACTTCGAAGGGGGATTCTTCAGCGACTCCTCGTAGGCAGTGAGAACATGCTCTGCTTCCGACAGCTCTCCGCTCAAGTGCAGAGCAACTGCGAGTGCCGTCCAATTCTGTCTTATGTGTGGTTTCGGCTGCAGCATAGCTCTCCGACTCGTAACGTATCCCTGGTAGTCGCGCATCTGTATCTGAAGCAGAGCTAGATCCCTTGCTATCTGCGGCGACTCTGGTTCCAGTCTCAGCGCAAACTTGTATGCCTTGATAGCCTCCTCAAAGTTCTTCACAGCTCGGTAGAGTAAGCCATAAACATGCCAGCATATATGCGACTTCATGTCGCATTGCAGGGCCACCTTTGCTAGCGCAAACGCCTCGTCGGTTTTCCCTAGTGAATTCATGATGAGCGCCTTCATTGCTAGAGTGTCGCCATGCTTCGGGTTCTTCTTCAGTATCTGCTCAGCGGCCTTGATACCTGTAGCTACTTAGTAACGGTCTCGTGTCAGGACTGACTTTTCGGCAGCTTACCCTTTTTATACTGCTTGTCTTCATAGTTGCGTATGACTTGTCGAAAGAGCGAGGACTCTTTTGCACTCAGAGGTTGTGGCATGGCGGTGTGTTTTGTTGTACAAATGTACAAATTTAAAGGTGTTCAAGAGTTAGTTCCAAATGCTGTAGGAAACCGAGGGGCTCAATTTGCTCCAGTGGGCCAGCAACAGATCAAAGCTTCCGAGAAGTCAGACTGACTTCGTACCTTAAATTATGTACTGCAATGGTCTCTCCAAGGGTTTGGGACAACGTCTTTGCACAGTGTGTTGAGGTAAAGACTCACTTTGTACATATTAATCCATGGAAGTATACCCCGTTAGGTAGATATCCAGTCTAGAAATTCAAACATCCATGCCAAGCTTCACACCAATATTCGGAGTAGGACTTTTCCTCCACTAACGAATATCTGAGCTGTTCTGACACACTGTACATGCATTTAAGTAGGATTTCTATTAAACAGAGATAGCTACGGTTCTTCAGGGCATCGATTGGCCAGTCGCGTAGGCGCATTATCGTTTGTATCTTCAATACCAAGAAAGACTTGGCGCCAGGAAGACATTCCAGATATCGTCATGGAGAGAACGCAGGATTCAAGTCTGTCGTTGAAAGAGTCGCTATATGTCACAGGAAATGAGTCTACGGCGCTTCATACTGTAGATATATGGCAACCCAAGAACGGTATAAAGTCGAATGGCATTTGGCTCGTGTAAGTCCGAACATTCTGTTAGATGACTCTTTGCTAATCGTAAATCAGGTTTATCCATGGCGGAGCATGGCGAGATCCACTGACAGACTCCAAGAGCTTCCAACCTGCTGTTTCCGACCTCTGGAACTCAGATTCTGCAAAGTCCATAGCAGGATTTGCATCCATTAACTACCGACTCTCACCATATCCCAACAAGGTTGAAGCTCCAAGCTCACCTGACGACCCATCCCGCAACGTCTGCTATCCCGCTCACTTGTCAGATGTAGAGAAAGCTCTACTCTACTTGGAAGCACACTATCAAATAGCCAATCGATATGTGCTCATTGGACACTCAGCCGGAGCAACCATGGCAATGGAGCTCCAGACCTGTTCTCTCCCAAATCCCCTTGCCGTTCTTGGTATCGCTGGAATCTACGACTTCGACGGTCTGCTAGAAGCTCATCATCATCCTACGTACAAGGAGTTCATGGAGAACGCTTTCCCGGACAGGTCGACGTGGAAGAAAGCTGCGCCTTGTACCAACTTGTCGCTAGATAATCTATACGAGAGAGCGAAGCTGGTCATTATCTCGTACTCCGATGATGATGAGTTGATTGAGGTTGGGCAGGCGAAGTCGATGCTTGAGAGAATCAAGGCTGGGCCGGCGCCTCAGGGTAGGGTGCATGTTGTGAAGGCGACGGGACATCATGATGAAATGTGGGAAGGGGATGGGCATGTGTTGGCTGGTGTTATCAGAGAGTCGCTGGAGCTAATCCAGAATGACATATAAATACTGTGTAGGTATGAGTTGTCCAGGATGGTATGATCCCAAGTGGAAGCCTGACGATGTTCGATACAACTCGAATGCAAACCCATATATGGGCCACATCAACTTGTGCCATCGTCAC
Source organism: Calycina marina (assembly GCA_019669825.1). NCBI lineage: Eukaryota > Fungi > Ascomycota > Leotiomycetes > Helotiales > Pezizellaceae > Calycina > Calycina marina. The sequence goes on along the minus strand of MU253875.1, from coordinate 48,244 downwards.
AGAATGAAGACGTTCAGTTGCATGTCACCAGTCGTGGAACTTCCGACAGTGGACGCTCGTTCCTTCAGTAGAATTTCTTCCTATGATACACCAAAACTCCTCTGTATAGATAATATCCAACCCCGTCATGATGCCTCTCTGCGCTTTGACTGTTGTAAGTGCATGTTTCTTCCCCTCTTTAACTCAATATCCTAAACTCAACGCTTCTCGCTCGCCTTCCGCCATTCATCCAGCGCCGTCTCCCAATCCCTCCCATCCTCACCACATCTTTCGCCAACCAGCTTCCACGTCCTCATCCGTATAATCCCTTCCACACTCCTTTCCTGCCTCACCGTACTCGCCAACATCTCCGTCCGCGCCTCCTTCGAGAAGAAGCATCCACTATACGGATCCGATCTTTCATCCACGATTCTCTCCTTCGCCCGTTCGCTCTCTACCTGTCGTAGCACTAATTCTGGATCGTCCGGGTCAGGACTCGTCGCGACGGACGCGCAGTAGTTCAGCACATCGGCACGGGCTTGCCAGTATGGGAAAAGCACTTTCGTTTTGAAATTTTCGCAGGAGGAGGGAGAAATTTGGCGCGGCTGGGTGCAGAGGGGAGATCGGGAGGAGCCGGCGAAATATTTTGACTGCGGGAGGAGGGCGTTGAGCTGGGGCGTTATGGTGTCATCTATGCTGCGGGAGACTCTCAGGAAATCCGAATTTCTTCATTTAGCTAGGTTTCTTGAGACAATGAAAGATGTGGTTACCTCGTAATGCGACTGTCGAGAAGCAGAATTGTGGTATAAGCTTCGGGGGAGGCAAGTGATTGGTGCTCATGTCTTTTTCGTCTGGTATTGGGAGAGATCTAGCCTCGGTACCTTTCCAAAACAAATCCATCAACGGGTTTGGTAGAGTAACGGTTCGGTGATGTTGAATGAAATTTGGCCACAAGGCGCGTGGGAGGGAGACTCGATGACGATGCGAGGCTGCCGAATCTCAAGGGTTCAACAATCTTTCATTTCATGAATTCAGACTTGTATTCAGTACTTTCCAAAATATAGATTTCTCCTTCAGTATTTTCTGTGTCCTTCAGGCATTGACTATGCCCAATTCTTCCTTAGAGGTCTTGTTGGTGAGTAGATCAAGTCCGACCTTGTATATGTTACACAAGATTTTCCGCGAGCGAAACTATCGCGTCTCTCAAGGATGAACAAAACTTTGGATACTCTGGCTAACTTGATCGCATAGTCAGGCGCTTTCGCTGCATTCACGTAAGTGCTTCAGACCCTACCTAGGGCAAGATTGGTCAACGTACAATGATTAAGCAGAGGACTATATCTAATTGTGATATAAACCGCAGTGTCGATTTACTAGTAAGTCATACGTGTATCGAGACTTGGGGATCTTTACTGATTCTACCTATTGTAGGTATATCCATTAGATACTTTGAAGACTCGCTTTCAGAGTCCCCATTACAAGAAGATCTACTACGATGCTTCGAAGAATGCTATCAACCGCAAGGTTCTGTTTCGCGGCCTGTATCAAGGGATTGGTATGTATAGCTTAACGGGATATGGCAATTTATTGCAAGGTGATCGGCAATCTCGTGTTAACAATATCACAGGAAGCGTGGTATTGATCACCATACCTTCTAGCGGAGCTTTTTTTACTACTTATGAGGCTGTCAAGTCTGGTCTCGAGAAGACAAATGCTGTGCTTTCTGGCTCCTCGAAACCTTTCGTTCCTCAACCTTTCATACACAGTTTTGCATCATCTGTTGCTGAGTAAGTCACAATCGTGACTGTGCGGTTTGGGGGCAGTCACTTACTTTTGTATAGACTTGTTTCTTGTTTCATTCTCACACCTGCTGAAGTCCTTAAGCAAAATGCTCAGATGGCACGGCGTCCAGATAATCCTGATTCGACGATCGGAGCTCAAAAGTCTGCTACAATAGAAGCATTGAAGAAGTTCAAGCGACCATCACAGTTGTTCCGAGGTTACACAGCTCTAGCTGCTCGAAACTTACCTTTCACAGCTATGCAATTTCCAATGTATGAGCAGCTGAAAAGTACACTGATAAACTACCGTAAAGACAATGGGACATTCACTGGCGCAGTATCAGAGCGAGCCTGGACTACATCCATAAGTGCTGGTAGCGCAGGCTCCGTTGCGGCAGTCATCACAACTCCAGTGGATGTCGTTAAAACAAGAATTATGCTTTCCGCTGCTGGGGAGAGTTCGGAAGCAGCAGCAAAACAGAAGTTGAAGAGGGAAGGCCGCGCAATCGAGCAACTTACGAAGAGGAAAGGGGGTCTCACTGTTGCTCGAGAGGTCTTTCAGGAGAGCGGAATGAGGGGCCTCTTCAGAGGTGGCACACTCAGAGCTGCGTGGACAGCTCTTGGAAGTGGTCTATATCTTGGAGTGTACGAAAGTGGAAAGCTGTGGCTCGAAGATGAACGCAAAAGACTATGAACAAATTTCTGGAATACGTTTCCAATGAAGGTAGGACCCAAGGTGCAGGTCTAGAGTATTAAAGGTTGTGGATACAACCTCCCAAGATATTTATGTCATGAATAGCTCATCAACTCCGTGTTGGTGTTTCTGTGTTGCAGGGACGAATAAATTTATGTCAGCTAGACATAATTCAGATTGAGTCAATCTTGAAATTGTTGGACGAGTGCGACGAAGTACTTTTCATATGCAAACGAGCGCATCGTCACATATGCAGCTTCCAACAGATTCATTTGGCCTCAAGTTTTATGCTACCTTTCGCGGTAGAATTGCACGACTGATCCGAAGAGGTTCCATTGAACTACTAGGACCTGATAATTTAGAGGCATGGAAAATCCCCTATCTTAAAGCAGGGGACTGACTGTGCATGTCTTCACTGCTCCAATCACAATCAACCACTCTATCGATTCCCACCTTCATTGTCTGGATCTTCGTCAACCTTCACCTTTTGTCTTACCTCTTACCATGGTAGCGACGATACTTGAGGTCCCAGGTGTCGGATAGGATCCAAGTTAGGCTCCACTAAACCGACTTTTCTCCCACACCGTTCTTGAGCTTATTATCCGTACAATGTGGTTCTCACATCTTGCGAATCTGATTCCAGAACAGTGACCGAGGTATACATGAAAAGACAACTTCAGAAGTTTACCTGCATATATAGCGTTTGCCAATTGCGTGATCGCCAGATCGGTACAAATTGGGCCATCACCTTACGATTCCACAATCGACACTAGATATAACACAAGAGCCTCTTTCTAGAAGCATCCTATCTGATCTTAAGCAAAGTCTCTTGAGGTCAACGAACTACGACAGCTTCCGCAGTCTCACGTTCTCCCACCTCCCAAGCAAAGGCACTGAAAATTTCACGAATATCACTCACTTCTTCCGAAAACCTGATACCAGATCTTCTGATAGTTTCGATGCGGCGACTGCTATCATTTTCTCTTCTACGTTAAGACCAGATCTCAGCCTTTCGGTTGACGAGGTTGAGACTTTTCCACCCATAGCCAACTTTGACGCCAGCGCGACTACCTCCGAAACATGAACGATAAGTTGGTGTCATCTCCCTACACTGAGGAGCCGCATCTGCTCGACCTTCGCACCCTTGATATTCCAAACCAGCTGCTCGCAAAGGCTCTTACAGGCTTGAAATGCTTGAGACCCGATTACGCAACAGCTCCCTACATCGAAACTCTCAACGTAAGTAGCACTCCCTCATGCTCAGAATTGCAAATCTAACAAATGACAGTGGTCTGAAGTTGTCGAAGCAGTTCGCGGTCTCGCTGAGGCAGAGGCCTTCAGTTGGAATGAAGAAGTGTCTTTCTTCATCGTTGTCTTCAGATCTCAAATCCCACCCACGACCATCTACGCAAATCTGGGAGTCCTCGATAAGGCTGCTCATGCTGAAGCTAACCAGAGTGGAGGATTTCTCAAGTTAGTATCCATCTCGGCTCCCCTCCAGCAGCCAACTAACATAATCTCAAGATATTGGTTCGGGTCACCAGATGTGGACGGCCGCAACCTTGCAACCTGTGTCTGGCGCAGCACTCACGACGCAAGAATTGGCACTGTTGGACCAGCTCATAAAATCGCTGCTGGCGCGGCTCGCAACCATTACACCGAGTGGAAGATCGAGCGGCTCAGGCTCAGCATCAAGAATGACGCTCGCGAGTGGTCTATCACGAACTGGATCTAACGAGGTCTTCGTTTATTTTGACCACTTGCAATTTTAGCGATTCATGGCGTATGATAGACCCCATTTGTAAGAATTGATTTACTTCTAGAGAGAAGCTATGTAGTTGGGGCTAGATCTTGCATTCTTGGACCAGATCACGAGCTGCCTTAAAGCTAGAGCTAGACAGAATATAGAGAAATGCTCTCATTGAGAATCATCGCTTGTGAAGCTCATCTTAAGCACTACTACTGGATTTGACCCGTAAGTGAACTATGAGGAGACCTATGAAAACGAGCTTTTCTACTGCATTCACCTCTGTTTTTAGTCACGGCTCTCACTTGCTTCCCTCAGCTAGGCGTCTCAGTAAACTTGTTCTGAGGATCGTTACCCAGAGCTCACTCTAGATTTAGCCGGGTCTATTCCGCAGCGTGTAAATGATAAAGCAGTACATTATATGCCTCTACTACTACACGAACTCATGAAGTGACGTTGAGATAGAAGTTGACCCCCCACGGCCAGAAGACCTAACAACGCTGTTCCCCCACAAGCGACTGAACACTCGCAATGGACAGAAAAAAGGGCAGGAAAGTCTTATTCCTACCTGAATTACACTTTTTGGAGACGACTAGATTGCTGATGAGTTAATATAAGGTTAGCAAAGGGCTTGTTCATTGATATTAGAGAAACATACCTGTCGACCTAGTTTGCTATCTAAGATATAAACTAGGTAACTCACAAGCTGTGATACAACCAATTCAAAGACCCCACTAGAAAAACGCCAAGCTAAATCGCCCACACTCCACACTCATTCGCGAACAGACAGAGAACTCCAAGAAGCACAACTCTACGGTCACCCAGATCACCGTCGAGTTTCGCATAATATACTGAGATACAATACTTCATCATGGCGGAAGCTCCCATCACCTCTGTACAGGTGGAAGCACTGGTAAAGATCTTTTCACCCTGCACAAGAGCTCAACGATTGATGAGATACGCAGGTGGTTCTGAAAATTGCCAAAGCATGTGCCGCGACATTCCCTACAACTGCTACCGGCTCTATCGTTGGTATGGAAGTCAACGGCACTCTAGAAATCACAAACTCTTTCCCGTTCCCAACGGCAGATATCGCGGCGTCAGATTCGCACCCCAATGACCACATGGCCGCTTCGAATATCGCGGCTGCTGCCCCCAGATCGAAGTCGAACGCTACATATCAGAACGAGATGATCAAGTGCTTGAAGGAGGTAAACGTGGATGCGAACAATGCAGGATGGTACACCAGCGCGAACATGGGCAATTTCATCAATATCAGCTTGATTGAGAACCAATACCACTACCAGAAGGAGATCAACGAGCGGACAGTGGCTCTGGTTCATGATGTTAGCAGGAGTGCCCAGGGTGTTTTGAGTCTTCGGGCTTTCAGATTATCGTCAAGTTTCATGAGCGCATTCCCAGAGGGCAAATTCACGACAGAGCAGTAAGTCGGGGGATATAATTTGCGCACCCATATGCTAACTCCCGGTTCAGCATGCAGAAAACCAAACTCACCTATAAAGATATACTGATCGAGCTTCCAATCATCGTCCACAACTCTCACCTTCTCACTACCTATCTACACCAACTACCAGGTTCTCTTCCCAAAGCCGAACCCGAATTCCCAGCCAGTCTTGCAGATCTCAACAAATTCTCTCCAGACATCCCTCTCTATCCCAACATTGACTCTCTCGATATTTCCATCGACCCTTATCTTGAGAGGACTTGCGACCAGCTGTTGGATAGCATCGAAACCCACTACACCGAGCTGAACAACTTCCAGTACTTCCAAAGGCAACTGGCCCGTGAGCAAACCAAGGTCACTACATGGAAGACGAAGCGTACAGCCGAGAATGCCACCAGAGCCGCACAGAAGTTAGCACCGCTGCCTGAGGATGAGTGGGAGAGGCTCTTTAAGCTTCCAACCGAGCCCAGCCGATTGGAGGGTATGCTGAACGCTCGCCAGGTGGACCAGTACTCGAAACAGGTTGATGGATTCACTGCCAGCATCACCAGCAAGATGTTCGCGGTCAAGTCGAATCTACTCCCAGGGCAGTAGTCACGATATGGATATTTCTGAGGCAGGGGAATTCATGGAAATTTGCATGGGGCTGGCGTTTGGAGGGCATATGTTCAGACAGCGACCATTGTAACCAAAAGTCGATAAACAAGAGCATTAATCGCTGAGACATCTGAATACCATCGAGACTGTACTCCACTTCTTTGTTCTATAACATTATAACTGTCGGTGTACTGTACCATTGAAGGTATCTCTACCTACTTAGTTGTGGTTGCTTGAGGATGCCTTTTGGAAGAGTCCACTGATGCTCACGTCTAACAGCTGATTGTTCTTCAAGACAATAGAGTAAATTCAACATATGCTCATCACGAAACAAAGCAGCACAACAATAAGCTCACTCCCACAAGTCCGTTTCTGCGCATAATTTACTCTGGCCCACCGTTCCGTTCAAATGGTTGTATCGTATCTACCCCACTTCCAGGTTGTGGAGACCAACCAAACATCCAACTCCAACCCCGCCATCCCTTACGAAATCTCAGCACCTCTTCTTTTAACGAACACATTTTCTCTCTCCAAACTCAGAGAAGTTGTATAACTTCATACCCAATCCTCTCCTCCAATTCTCAAGTCTCCAATCCCACATAGCAATCATGTCTGCACCAGCATCCAAGTTCAAGGTCGCTGACCTGTCCCTCGCGGCCTTTGGCCGTAAGGAGATCGAGCTCGCTGAGAACGAGATGCCAGGTCTTATGGAGACCCGCAAGAAGTATGCTGATGATCAGCCATTGAAGGGTGCCCGTATCGCCGGTTGTCTGTAAGTTTGTCCTCTCAATTGTGTTGTGTTCTCTCTGCAAGGTTCTCGGAAAGCCCTTCATTGCGTTACCGCTCTATCAACAGAAACTGACTTTTGCACAACAGGCACATGACAATTCAGACTGCTGTCCTCATTGAGACTCTAACCTTCCTTGGAGCTGAGGTTACCTGGTCTTCTTGCAACATCTTCTCCACTCAGGACCACGCCGCCGCTGCCATTGCCGCTGCTGGTTTGTCCCCTGCTCGATTCGCTACATTCGAATAAAACTAACGATACACAGGTGTTCCCGTCTTTGCTTGGAAAGGAGAGACCGAGGAGGAGTACGAATGGTGCCTCGAGCAACAACTGGTCTCTTTCAAGGATGGAAAATCGCTCAACCTCATCCTTGATGATGGTGGAGACTTGACCGCTTTGATTCACAAGAAATACCCAGAGATGCTCACGGACTGCTTCGGTGTATCTGAAGAGACCACCACTGGTGTTCACCACTTGTACAAGATGCTCAAACAGGGCAAGCTCCTTGTCCCAGCTGTCAACGTCAATGACTCAGTCACCAAGTCGAAGTTCGACAACTTGTACGGTTGCCGTGAGTCTTTGATTGATGGTATTAAGCGTGCCACCGATGTCATGATTGCTGGTAAGGTTGCTGTTGTTGCCGGTTACGGTGATGTCGGAAAGGGATGTGCTATGGCTCTCCACGGAATGGGTGCCCGTGTCATCGTCACTGAGGTTGACCCTATCAATGCTCTCCAGGCCGCTGTCTCTGGTTACCAGGTTCTTCCTATGGAGGAGGCTGCCCACCTTGGTCAAATCTTTGTTACCACAACTGGATGTCGTGATATTCTAGTTGGCGAGCATTTCGAGGCTATGCCCAACGACGCCATCGTCTGCAGTAAGTCTCAAGCACAGGCAGTCAAATTAATAAGTGCTGACAATGTGTAGACATCGGCCACTTCGATATTGAGATTGACGTTGCGTGGTTGAAGAAGAACGCTGCTAGCGTCCAGAACATCAAGCCCCAGGTCGACCGCTTTCTCATGAAGAGCGGCCGCCACATCATCCTCCTCGCCGAGGGTCGTCTCGTCAACTTGGGATGTGCCACCGGTCATTCCTCATTCGTCATGTCCTGCTCGTTCACTAACCAGGTTCTTGCCCAGATCCTTCTGTTCAAATGCGAGGATGAGGCTTTCGGAAAGAAGTACATTGAGTTCGGCAAGACCGCCAAGCTCGATGTTGGTGTCTACGTTCTCCCAAAGATCCTCGACGAGACCGTTGCCAAGCTCCACTTGGCTCACGTCAACGCTAAGCTCACTAAGCTCACCAGCGTTCAGGCCGAGTACCTTGGTCTTGACGTTGAGGGACCATTCAAGTCCGAGCTGTAAGTCACTATCCTCCCAATCACCTTTACCATACTAATTTTCTATCTAGTTACCGTTACTAGATTCCTTCTTCGCATAATCTGTTGCCTGGGGTTTTGGTTTAAGGATGGTAAAAGAATTCAACAAACGTTAATGATTGCATATCTCTGGGAAACATAAGTCGTCAACCGACTCACAAATGGCGTTTCTTAGAGAAGAGAAAAAGTTCTTCAACAACATCTGGGGGTACTAGCGTGGCGTTCTTACTTTCGGCTTGCCAAAACTCAACATATGGCTTGCACAAAGTAGAAGTAAGTAAAAGGTAGAAGTAAAAAGTCGGTCAACGTTGATCGATCGCACAGGTAGATTTACCCGTAAGAGATGAAGGCATTTCTCTGGTAGGTTACATACTACATCGGTCTCCTATCTTGTCATGAGTGATTTCCACGCGTGATTGTCCAACAACGTAAGGTACTTCTGACGTTCCTTCTACCGGTATGTGACTTCATGCAGCGGATTTCGGACAATCAGCCACTTCCTCGAGCACCTATCTACTAAATCCCAATATCACGCAACCACTTCATTCAACTCACCTTCTTCCAATCACAACACAAACCAGCCTCACAAAAATTCATCAAAACCTACCATCAAAATGTCCACCACCAACCCCAACCCAATCCGTCTAGCCCGAACCCTCGGCCTCAGAACCTCTCTCATCCTCGCCGGTACAAAACTCTCCCTCTTCTTCGTCCTCATCCCCTGCATCCTAAAATCGCCCACCCCTCTCCTATTGCACCAATGGGCCGCCGCCTTCAGCTCTAGAAAGAAAGCCTTTCCGCCATTCGCCTTGCTGTCGTCGGCCAGCCATCTTTTTCTCTACTGTGAAGGCATGGCAGTTAGATCCAACTTGACGAGCAGATCGCTTTGTGTGGGTATGTGCCGTGAGTGCCCTTCCTTCTCTCGGGGCTTTTATCTTTAGGGATGGTGAAGGGAAATTGATGGCTAACGGAGCAGGTACACGGTTTTGATTATGGCGAAGAAGAATAAAAACCTGCTAGAGAAGAACGAGGAGATGGGCGCATTAGGAGGGGAGGATATGGTTCTTGAAGCTGGGTTGAAGAGGGAGGAGACGGCACATGTGCTGATTGCATGGTGGGGGGTGTTGAATTTGTGGAGGGCGGCGATGTTGAGTGTCGCTGAGGGGTTGGAGTTTGGAGTGCGCTGGCGTGATGGGGAGGGAGCGGATGCGGGATGAGTATGGGATATGGGATGGGGAATTTGGAGTCGGTGTCGGCGCATGAGGTTGGGATGGACTGGGACAGGAGATGAAGATGAGAAAAGAACGGGGATGCAACGCTGGCTTTGCAAATACAACAGGGAACTCGGGACGAAGGGTATTGACAGTTTATACCACCTATGACGTTGAAAGGAAACACAGCTCATCTATACACAGGAGTCAGGAGGCTTAGCCAATATAGGACATCTTATCATTTAAGACCGGCATACCAGCTCTGTGTAAGACAATTTGCGTGAAAGAACCTTCCGAATTGGCAGTGGTGCAGCACAATTGGGAGGCCACGCAGACGGCATTTCGGAGTAATTTTCATTCATTTCCTAGAACGAAGCATCAAGATCATAATACCTATCTGGCAGAAAACAAAACGCTTTGCCTCCACCCGACCCATATGTCCAAGAAGTCACCCTTCCTCATAAACGCCAGCCATCGTAACCATTCCCATGACCAAAATCCGCTCTTATATGTCCAAGAGATAGCGCACTTATATGGTCGTGAAGTCCGTCTCAGTAGGCAAGCTTCCTCTATCAGCGGCCTTCTCGCAAGTGCAAGCATCCGCAGGTCTAGAGCCACAAGCACAAGTCGATCCAGTAGGCGTGGTGTTCTCGACTCCCTTGCGGTGGCAAGTGCATTTTTGGGCTGGTCTAGCACCTATTCACTATCAGTATGGGAGAACTTAAATGACTGATAGTGGTGGATGGAACGTACGGCATGAGCAGCGAGGACCAGAAACGGTGTTTTCAGTGGCGAATTTCTCGCAGGTACAGGATAGAGCTGACTGCTGACCGCAGGAGCACTTGGCTTCTTTTGCGCTGTGGAAATGGTTAGTAGTTGCCACTGCCATGGAGTTAGATGGGATGTACCAGGCGCAGCCTTGTTCACTGGACTTTCTACAGCAAGTGCTTGGGGTCGTCATTTTTTGAATTGGGTTTTGTTTGGTCTTGGAAAGGTTTGAGGAGTTTGTAGTAGAATACTAGATGGGTGTGGTTTGGGAGGGTACAGAAGTTTGGTGAATGTATAGTTCTTATAGTTCACTGAGAACCTTTGGCAGCCTTGCATCAGCGGCCTGGCTGGGAGGAATTTGATATTACCGAGCTCTCATTGGCTCACTTTAAGACGCTAGTGTACTAGCTAATTTTGGGAGATCTTATTCAACGACTAGGATGATTTACTTTGTCATCGTCCGATTAGATCAATTCGCTGTTTGGATGCGTTCTGGTCTGGAATCTGTTCTACCAAGTGTGACGAGTTGCCAAGGTTTGCTCTCAGTACAAGTGTGCCTGTAGTATGGTCAACAAGCAGCTGCTTGCTCGTGATCATGCCTTGAGTTGTATATCCATGTCTTACAAAAGCATGGTACTTATTTCAGTCTGCTTAAACTTGATATATAATGGTAGCAATGAGTCTGCTCACAACCCCATGTTTGCCAAAGTCATTGAAGCATCAGACAAACTCTTTACAAACAAGGAGGTAACTGCACATGGTGCTTTCAGATGATAGTCCAGCAGGGCAGATATCAGGACAGGAAGAATAACAAGTCAGACTTAATTGGTATGAATTTAGTTCTATAAGCTCATAATACATGTTAAACTCCATACCTTCTCCCATATTCCCTATGATGTTTTACAAGAAATTAAGTTGGCAACCTTCTTAGTCTGAATCCATTTCCATCTCAGCAGCCTCAAGAGCAAGTTGCTGTTTCTTGATAGCCAAAGCTTTCTTCTTCTTGGCCAATGCCTTAGCCTTTTTCTCCTCCTCGCTTAGCACTCTTTGCGGTCCTTGGGACTTGGATGGGACTTGTTGCGTTCGCTTTGTTTGTTGTTGGCCGCCTGAGCCGACTATGGGAAGTCCATCTGTGACACCGCCGACGGTCTTGACAAGAGGCGATGTGATTCCACCGACGATGGGGAGACCTTTGGTTGTGTCGTCTACGGTGTTGAGAAGGCTGGTAGTTGTTAGTTGACTTGCTTGACTTTGGGTCAAGCGCGCATACCCTCCCAGAAGACCACCTCCGTTGTTGTTACCTCCACCGCCTCCAAGAAGTCCTGCCATTGTGTATTTGGGTAGTGATAGTGAGAAGTGTTTGGTTTATGAAAATGAGTGGCTGGTTGGCGTGGTTGATAAGTTGATGAGATATCTGAGGCTTGAAGATGTGGCTTAGTTTGAATATGGAGGTAGAGATATTACACTTTACCTCAGCTTTATATAGAGAGAGATGTGCTCTCTACGTATGTCGTCGAAACCTGTTTCTTGTCATATGAGGACTCGATTGTGACTGGATCAGGCGGGCGCGAGAAGCTGCGATGTGACGCAATTAAGCGAGGATCTGCTCAGGGGCTGGGATTCGAGCTGCACGAGATGCCCTTGACAGCAAACGCTGACGAAGACATGATTTCTCGCCGGAAAGCATACCAAAAAATACACTTCGCAACTGGTCGATATCTAGTTGTCCGCCATTAGCTTCTTGCACACGAGCTTCAAGACTCCAGAAATTCGAAGTTGTGGTGCTCTGACCAGATTAAGTGAGCTCCAGGAACAAGCTTACGCATCTAGTCACCAGAGTCATGGCCGATCTCCTATTAGTACTAAGTCTTCGTGGTATTGCCAGTCTTCTCTAAACGTCATCTGTTTTTGTTGTTGTCAGGAGAAGCTTTGAAGTCCTCGCCCAAACTACTACATAGGTATTACTACGGCGGGATCCAAATTCGTGACGTTCTCCTACTCTACTGCATTAAGCCTCCTGGAAAGGATGTGGCAGCTTGCAACCCTGCAGGAAGTGTCCAGAAGATAGCCACTTCAAGTCCACAACTGACCGCCCTTAATCGAATCGGCAGCCCATCCAGATCATCATGTCAAAATAGTTGCAGAAGAGATATGCAACCTTGCGCTTGGTACTAGTGATACAGCTCAACGATATGGTGAGTCAATTGTCTCTCAAGGTGCAAGCACTGACATGAACAAGTTGGTGGCGCTGCTGGTAAAAGCTTTGCACTAGTCTTCTTCAACAAATTGAATTTGGCCATGGGAGGCATAGAGTATTCAAGCCTCCTGTCAGTGACCTATAGCCCTTCACTGCTGTCAAAAACAGATGCACCTCATATGTTGTCGATGTAAGTTATTTGTATTAATATATTGTGGCGAATGTTCCATCTACCTTAATTGAGAAAGTGGTTCCAGCAGCTGTACATAGTACCACGAAGCCGTGTTGCATTCCCAAGATTTGTTGTCTTCATGGTCCTTGTACTTGTATCTAATCAGGCTGATGGCGGTGATAGTACAGCCAACAATTTCTTCAAGGCAGAGGAATGTTATATCACCGCGTTGCGCTTTCTCGACCAAGTTCTGGCATAAGAAGTCTCCGAGCTATTCTAATTATCGCTATGTGAATTACAAGAGTATCTGACAACGCAAACAACGGAAATATATGGAAAATTGCACGTTTTGCCATGAGTACTTCCATCGGGTATTATAGGAACCCTCGATGGGAATTCAGCACATCCAATCATGAAGTATTCAATCGCACTGGGTGGTGCACTTATGCACTAGCAAGATATGTTTAATCTATTAGTGTCTTGAAGAGGAGTGGCTGATTTGAAGACTGGTAGCAGTGCAATGTCCACCGGCAGGGCTCTATCCATCCGCAACCATGCCGTTGATGCATCATTCCCCAAATTGACAAAATATAATGCTCTCACGCTATCAGAAGCGAAACTCTAACCCACTTCGAATAATATGGATTTTACCTGCTATTCACATGTTTCATCTGCGCAGGTTCTCGTGTGACATCTTAGAGTCAATATATATTGCACGGAACGATGCAGAAACCAATTTATCAGCAACGGAAACCACAACTATGCCCGGCAGTTTGCAAGAAAGACTTGCTAGATGGGGCTCCATTGTGGATGAATTTGTTGTCCCAGATTCGCGCAAGTCTCTGATGATACAGACGGAACTTTGCCTTATGATAATTCTACTCAATTAACCATCACCTTCGTTCCCGAGACCGACAGACCAAGCTCTTGAAGCATATTCTGCAGCCTATAGGAACGTAATTTAGAATTGGCATACTTTGATGGAGAGGAAGGAGCTGAGCATCACGTGGATACTGTTCCATGATATTCTATTGACTGGAATGGCGTATACTGTAAGTCTATTTGACTCTGCCTTGCCATGTTCGGTACAGTTTATTGTTAGGCGTAACCCTCCGATAGAGAAAAGAACAGTAGTGTATGTTGCAGAAAGTGCGCAGATGTGTTGCACTTCACTATGAAGAGCTGCCAGTCAGCAAGCACAATGAGGGATTTCCGTCTTTATGGCCACCTGAACAATGCAACCCTGGAGAAGTATAAAATCCAGCAAAGGGATAGATAAACAACTGGATTGAGCACGGGAATGACCGGCGATGTCACCTTCAAATGGATGGGCGATTGCTTCGATGAAATTTTGATCAACGGCGACAACTTTGACTCCGACTTCGGACTCCAGGACGGAATATTCCAACAATCATATGAAAAAGAGTTCTAGACGTTTTGAAAGAGCCATATGGTAATACTACGCTCAGAGATTGGGTGTATTGACGCTTAGCTCCGCGAACATCGCCTCCCTCATCTTTGCTGCATCGCGATCCACAACCTCCTTATGTTGGTCCGAGATGCGTTGCGTTATTGGTCCCATGCCTTCTACGATCTTCCTCCCGTCCACAACAACAGGCATATGACACGGGTAAGTCCCCCCCGTGCAGAAAAACTCATCAGCACCATACGTCTCAGTGAGGGAGAAATTCGTTTCTTTTGGGTATGCCGCTAATTTTGCACAGCTTGGACGTCGGTGGCTTTTGAGATATGGTTCCACATCTCATCTTTAACATCTGGAGTTCTGGAGTTCCTCCACGGGTGTGAGATGTTATCAGTCGTGGTCCACGTGCCTTCGCTGCTGGATTGGCGACATTGTGTTCCGGCATGACGACGATGAGTGGTAGTCCAAAGTTGACCTTTGGATTCTGATATGGCGTTGACTTCAGTGCTCTGCTGAAGACTAGCCGTATATAGATATCTTAAGGCTGTGTTATGTGGTTTGCATCAATAGTAGCTTCGTTTCGAGGCCATACAACAAACTTTTCACCTGGCCAGCGTCTTGCGTCCAATTTTCGAACTAGCAACTTACTGGAATGGACTCCTTCAAAGCGTTGGGTACCACGGTATGGGCTGCCGCACCTGCCTAGAAGTCGGATCCTAACTGTAGAATTTAGAATGGGACAACAAGAATGAAGACTTTGCTATCGACCTGATGGAAGATATTTGGATTTCGTCAACTTTTACACATTTAGCGTGCTAGAATAGCTGCTCTTGGTCTTCTACTCTTCCTACCGCTGTTCGCAAATCCCGAGTGCTTAACTTATAGCTTGGTAAAGACCAAGACTAAGACATGGACCCAACTTTGAATGTCTCTCTCACACTCCAATCCAGGAATTGCTGATTTGGACACCACCGAAGAAGTAATCCGATGTTATAGCCAAGAAGCATATGTCGCAATACCCTAGGGCGAAATTGGAGGAATGAAATGATCAATTCCCTTATTTCAGTCAAGATGAGGCTTGCTCCGGTGTGCGCGCTGGTTGTGGTATAAGCAGCATGGAGGTCTGTAATCTATTATCGATCGATTCTTCCTCAACCATTTGTCCACGAGAGAACCGATCAGGAATTGCAACCATTGAGAAGATGACGAAAACCGCGTCGGGCAGTGACACACGACTCAAGCGCTGTTCTTGTCTAAGATTCAGATAATGCTCTCACTCCAGCTATGGAACGTCGTTTACGCATCAAGACAGACTTAATCATTCTACCACTGACTGCCATGACATACACATTTTCTTTCCCTGACAAGGTCAGCACCCCGATCGGAAAGTACATTGGCTGTATCCTCCTCGTCCGGGGCGGACTACTATGCTGCGTGTCAGCTTGCCACGACTTCGCTGGTTCGGCCACTATCCGCTTCATGCTTGGTGTGTTCGAAGCCGGCATCCCGCTGGAACTGATGATAATGGACTCGATTTGGTACACAAGGAAAGAGCAGCCTTTACGTACCGCATTGTGGTGAAATACCTCGCCGAAACATTAAGTGGTATAGTAAGTTAAGCCATTGGTAAGGGTAACCTAGTAGGCTTAACAACTTGGGAGGTGCATATCCCTTAGGACAAGCTTTTATGACAGTACTGATGTTTTCCTATTGCAAAATATTTCATCTATGGTTCCGTTACTATGAGCTTTGACATACTCGTTCTCTTTGCTCTGCCAGACGCCCCTGCTATGGCATGGTTCTTCAACGCCGGAGAGAAGAAGGCTGCGGTCCTGAGTACGGCGAGAGACCAAACTGGTGTGAATACTCATAGGTATGGAGGATAGCTCATCTCTGGGACCAACCATTAACTGTTCCGGAAATGGAAAATGAGCCAAGTACTGGTGTATCGCTCTATTCGTCATCGTACGTACCAACCACACCAATACCACCAGTGGACAAATGGACAAATGGACAAATGGCCAGCCATTAATTTCTCGCGGGCACAATCAATCACTGATGCCGGTATTACCAACGTAAGCAGCCTCAAACCAAATGTTGTAATGCGCATACTGATTTTCTACTAGTTCAGCCCTTTAACTATCTCGGGCTGCGGCTTCTCGCAGGCCAAGACAGTCCTGATGGCAACACCGCAAGCTGCAGTTGCACTCGTGGCTCGTATAATTTGCACCGCTCTCACATTCTACATCCCGATTCTATGCCTTCTCTAGGTACTAGCCTGCCTCACAGCACTTGCGGGCCCAGTCATGATCCACCGCATGCATGGCAGTTTCCCTTCCGCAAAGACAAGCCACCAACGTCTATAGTCCTCGACAACACGACAGACCGCACAGCATCCCTGTGCTTTTACAACGTCTCATGGGTCCTCATGCTGTCTCTAATATCGTCCAACACATCAAGCATGACCAAGAAGTCCTTCGTCTCCGTCTCAGCTGCCGTCTTCTACGCTATCGGTAACACCATTGGGCCGCAATTATTCGGTAAAAGCCAGTCGCCCGAGTACCAGCTCAGCATAGGTGCTATACTTTGTTTCTTTGCTATTGTGGCTGCAATAAGAATTCTGTAATGGGTGTTAATCACGATGGAGAACCGGAAAAGAGATAGAGAATATGGAAAAGTGGTCGGCGTAGGTGTGGCGTTGGGTCTGAGGTTGACGGGCTCGATCAGACTGATGGCGAGAACAAGAGCTTTCGATATGTCTCTTAGACTGCGTCGACTTGTATATTACTGGGACTTGTATCATCAAATAGGTTTGGTACCCGGAGTCGTAGGGTCGTGTAGAGGCAATGATAAACGAAAATTTGACTTACTTTTGAACTCCACCGGCTCGACTCCACTCTCTGCCGGGGAACTTAACCTTCAAATCTGGAAGTCGTTAGGGCAGTTTTCAACTTTGGGGGGTAAGTGATACACATCTATTTCACAAAGGTTCGCTGTAAATGGTTTTTGAAATGAGAATTTGTAGGAATAAAGGAAATATTGATCAAGTTGTATCTGTGTCTGAAACCGCTCGCGCGTACGCCGCCACCAGCCATACTTCACGCCCATACTCCACGCCATAGGTATCCTTCCAGTTTTGTCGAAACTCCTGATCCCGCTAAACAATATGTAATAGCAATCACCACCACCACCCTGTCACCATTCCATCTCTCACCCCCAAGAGCCCTTTATATACAACTTCACACGCTCCACTCTCTCGCATCCCCCAAGCCTGGCCATGCATTTCCTTACAAGGGAACTTGCTGCATATTACCGTGGCTAGGCCACTGGCTCGGCGTAGGCTGCATGGCACTGCTGTTAGGGCGTCCGTTGGGATAGTATCCGCTACCGTTGTTGGTGCTTCCGCTGCCGATGGAGAACTTGCGTTCGGGCTCCACGACTGGCTTGCTCTTCTTCCACTCCCGCTTCATGAAGCGTCCAGGGTGCCAGGCAGTCATGATGAAGGTGGCGAGCAGGAGCATGCCGCCTTCGAGGATCATGAATGGAATCTCCTGGTTGGCAAGCTTGCCGTCGAAGCCGTGGGAGAGCTCTGCGACACGGAAACAGGAACGGACGAGAATGAGGAAGAATGCGAACGCAAAGACTGAAGAGCTTAGTTAGCATGTTGTCCTGAAGGGAAGTCGAAAGGAAGATAGCTTACTGATGACAAAGGAGCTGTAGCCCTTGATGTGCTGCGCAGGAGGATCAATCTTTCCAGTAGCCCAGTTGGTGGCCTTCTGGCGGATCTGATCCTTGCGAACGTTAAGGAAGAAGATGGCACAGATGAGCATAAAAATAGTCATGCTGAAGACCTGGAATGCTAATCCACCAAGCATTACGTGGACGCCCCTGAGTGACTCTTCCTTGGTGGAAGCCGCGTTGGCCATACCGCCGCCGAGAGATTGAAGAATCAGAGAAACGACATCTGCAGTGAGGAAGATGACGGTGTAAGTTCTTGGAGAGATAAGGGAGTTGTAGACGCCGTAGTGTCTGATGATGCGGGCGAGAGTGAGGTAAATGGCAGCTGTATAGAAGACAGGTGCGATAGTCAAGGCAATTATATTACTGTTCACTATCAATATCACACTCGAAGAAGATCAGGTCTGGACTTACATCAAGAACGGAGTTTCCATGAAGATGTTGAAGTGCATTGCTAGACGTCCCCAGTATCCCACACACTCCAATATCGAGCCCAAGAACATCATAAATGTATAACTCCAAGTGTGATATGGGAAGACCATTATGAGCTGAACAACCAGAAATATTGCAAAAAGAGCGAGATACAGCTCGTTAGCGTACACGTTTGGAACGTATTCCATCGTCGCATACTTCATATCGCACAACTTTGGCGTACAATCACTGAGATAGGTAATGTTTGCCGCAATGCCGGGTAAACCGGCGACTTCTGGTCCTGACATGATGAAGGATACTGAAAAGAAAAGAGGATAGTATGCAGCGACACTTGGGCAGAACAAGAAGCAGCAGAGGTTGACTGAAGTGTTGATTATGAAAGGCGGAAACAATGCTTACTTATATCAATGCTCCTTCTTCACTTGAATTGGAGCAGGGCAATAGACGCATTAAGGATCGTGGGGATTATAAGGATCGAGCTGGATCATGGATTTTGGTGTTGTCGATTTCCAGTCGTGGCGGAGTGATCCTATTATGAGTTATGGCCAATCAACATCCACCAAACCAATTCCTTCCGGTCTTAACCTCCAACTGCATAGATCAATTAGTCCCCTTCTCAAGTACCGTAGAGTGGTTGTCCAATCGATATCGATCGGATTTTCGCTTAGAGTTGTGTGGATGCAGGACAGGTTGCGACTTTTAAGCATCCTCTGTGCTCAAAGCGTTTCCTTGGAGCCGCAATCTTTTGCAGCTATATCTTAAGACACGCACGCAATCATTTAACGATTTTAGCCTCCCTCCACATAAAGATCGAAACGGATCTGATCAGTGACATACATGAGCTTGACTGATTCCGCCAGGAACTAGACATGGCTCTGAATTGTCAATCGGCACGTACCTGGGGCCTTGAGAGACCACATACCCCTGCTCGATTCGACGTAGAGGTGAATGTGTCTGCCTATTTTGTACATTGAGATTGCAGGCCTTTAACTGAGATGTTCTATGTTACAGTATGGCGCGAGGATTTATTCCAGGTAATTGAGTCCCTCCGTTCTTATACACCAAACTTTGACTCTTTATATGGGTATCGAACTTCGTCGTCCTTCCTGAGCCACAATTGCTTCTTCTTCTTCGTTGGTACGTGTTCTACCCAGACCTGTTTTGTTTTCTCCTTCATGAATTTCCTGATATAACGTGGATCCCACAACTCGCTGGCAACACCAAGATCTTTGCAGCATCGCATAAGAGCGTTAGACTTGCAGCCTTCTGTGGCTGTAGGTATTCCTTCTGAAGAAAAGTAATCTTGTTCTCCTCGGGCCACTGACACTAATCTGCACACTGAATCAGTAGCTGCCTGCTGCACTTTACAATGCTTGACTGAACATACCGTCCATGCGCAACAAGTGCATATTCCCTCGTAATACTTTTTGCCGTAACAATCGTCTCCCCTCTGGGTGCCAGCCCCCATGCACCTGGACCAAAAGCCTTGTTGAGTATCCGCCTGTATTTGATCTCTGGCAGGTATATTATTCCGTCAGGTTTGACCTCCACATCGTCGAAGGGTATTGGAGCCATCAACACTTCTGCAGCCTCTTTCGAGAATGCCTCAACTGACAAGCCATGAAATGACCGAGTCCAATCTACCTGCTGGCTATTCTCGTCAAGTACCAGAGGATTATCGGCCAGCCCCGTGGTCATGTTCTGGATGGGCGATTGGTCGTCGATTGAGGCGGCTGATTTGACGACAGCAGGCTTTCGCACATATGGCGTAGTCTTGGTCGTTGCTGGAGCTCCTGAAGGTGTAGCTTCAGCAGCTCCGTGGCGGATGAAGGTAGAGAATGGCGCTGATAAGCATCGCGGGCTGCGAATTACCTGTACATCGGATTCTAGGATTCGGTAGACTCGCAGCGATGACCCCTCTGTTATGAAAGAGCGAGCAGCTTTGGGTATTGATATTACCATTGCGTGCAGTTGTCGATATACAATCACGAATCGCGAATCGCCAACTACCTGCCACAGGGGTGCAGGAATTCGTCGCGTAGAAGGCTACCACGTGATTCTTGAAGTTCATATTTTTGACAGTAATTTACATGCTTTACCAAAGACCAGACCTAATTCGATGTCCTTCAAGCTCTTGTACACGATTACACCTCCAAGGCATCTCCCTAACATGTTTGCGAATCTCTGCAATAGTGATTCTGTCCCACTCTCGCTCAATTGCTGCTTTGACTTCAGTAATTGTAGACCACGTCCACCACGTTACCGCTGCTTAACTATCTGCCAACAAGCCTGGACAGGGTGTTTTGGAAGAAGTATAAGAATTTGGAGATCTGCATCACTTTAAGATTGTAATAAGGTTTGTTCGCCGATCGATTGCGATGAGAAGGATCACAATCTTCTTGAACGCGAAAACGGTGGTAATGCCGCTCCTCCAAAGCCTTGATCTCTTCTATATTCTTTGGCGGGATCCCCTTGGCATAAATCTCTTGTGACATTGCATTGCCTTTAGGTATAACCTCTGCTTCTGGCTGTGCTGCCTTCCACGCCTCTACCTCCTTCCTGTATTCGTTCTCGCTTTGGTACGTTGTCTTACGAGGCTGGCGAAATTTGTAGGCCTTCTGTGGAAAGAGTTCTGTGAAGGCTCCTTTGGGTCCTCACAAAACATGAGCCTCCCTTTGTGGCTACAGGAGATTCCAGCGGCACAGTAAACGATGGCATCTAAACCCGAGGCTTGTGTCTCCTTTTAAGGACCCTCTCTTGACCTGGGTAACGTAGCTCGTAATACGCCACGTTTTGAGGTTCAATTGGTTGCTTTATCTTTAAACCATATATACTGCCAGAAGTTGGTAAGGATCTCATTTTCGTGATTTGGGCCGTATTTAACGCGAATTGGCTTGTTTTTCTCGGAAAGTTCGGTGTAGGGTTCTTGAATCGATGAGCACCGTCCTAGGTTGCATGATGTTGCAAGGTACGAGCTGAGGGTTTGCCAACGAGTGTTTTGGCTTGATTTTTGTATGGCTCTTCGTGAATCGGATCTTGCTGGTTTGTTATCTTCCGAAGGCCTGCTACAGATACCTAGCTTTTCCTCCCATCCTAGAACTTGTCTGACTTGTTCTCCGATAGCTTGATCGCCTAAGGTCTCCCCAGTATTGTGTTCGCACTATCGAGGAGAATGATGAGGTGTTGATAGATCCATAACGTTGATGTGATTTTGAATTGATGTTGTTTAGAAAATGGAGGTGCCCCCTGCGCGACGAATTCCTGCATCCCTGTGTCTGAAGATCGCCAACCTTGCGTCAATGTCACGGGACCTATTTGTTCTGTAAACCACACATGTGCCAATGTTGAGCTGTCAAATGTCTGTAAAAAGTTTTATAGTGAGGCAGGAAGGGATGGCTGGTTTTGTAGTATATTTAATTCAATTTTTTTTGGAAGTTCGGTCTTGTCATGAGCTTGCAGATGAGCTTGCAGATTCGCGAAATCGAGTGACAAAATAACGCGCGATACATACCAACACAATCGAAGCAGTCCGTAGCAAGTGTAATTTCTTGATCGGTCTCCCCAGGCAAGCGGCCGATGTAGACCGTATGGTACTTTACAAAATACTGAAGCTCTCCGGACTGTGAATGTCGACTTAGGCGATTCTTTCCCACGAAGTATCTACACCTTCGCATCCCAACATCTCATATCACACTTTTCAGGGACCGAAACTCGCTCAAACTTGCCTACATATATCTTTAGCAAATTACAACCTACATATCGAAGTCCATAAAGTCTATCGGAAGGTTCGATTCATTCTCTACAATAAGCTATCTTGGTAATAACATTGAGGAGATGGCTGTGAAGAAGATGAACGTACTGGTCTACTCAGGTGAGTTCTCAAAAAAATTGTATGAGCCATGGTTGATGCTCAATATATTAGGCAACGGAGCTACAGTCGATTCTGTTCGACACTGTTTATATACGCTCCGAAGACTGCTGTCTTCAAGCTATGCAGTAATCCCGGTGACTGATACCGTCATCTTGAAAGAGCCATGGACGAGTTCTTGTGCTCTTCTCGTGTTTCCCGGAGGGGCTGATATGGGATACTGTCGGTCCTTGAACGGTGATGGCAACAGACGTATCACTCAGTATGTGCGACGCGGTGGCTCTTACCTCGGTTTCTGTGCTGGAGGCTACTATGGAAGCTCCAGATGTGAATTTGAGGTTGGCAATCGATTTTTGGAGGTCATTGGATCCAGGGAATTAGGGTTCTTTCCAGGGACATGTCGAGGATGTGCTTTCAAAGGCTTCGTCTACCACAGTGAAGCGGGAGCAAAAGCAGTTCACATAAACGTCTCCAAAAGTGCTTTCAAGCAAGAGAATAATCTGGAGGCTTTCCGGTGTTACTACAATGGGGGAGGGATTTTTGTCGATGCTGAAAATTTCAAGGATCAAGGAGTCGAGGTTCTTGCTAGTTATACAGACTCCCTCGACGTGGAGGGCGGAAAAGCTGCAATCATATATTGCAAAGCTGGCGAAGGCCATGCAGTGTTGACGGGGACGCATCCAGAGTATGTAATAGTCCCCTTCCATTATTTCATAGCGCGACTAAGCCACGGTTAGGTTTTCCGCTGTCAACCTTGACCCAAATTGTTCCATTGATGGTTATGCAGACCTAGTCAAGTCACTTGCTGATGATGATGACCGGCGAACGAATTTCCTCAAGACATGTCTGGAGAAACTGGGGCTTCATATAAGCCAGGAGTCTTTTTCGGTACCGTCCCTATCTCGCCTACATATCTCGTCATTACATCAATTTCTTATTCCAGAATTGCTTGCGTCTTGGGAGGACATCATTGTTCACGAGGATGGTGAAGAGTACATCAAGGGCGGGAATGATACCTTTCACCTTGAGAAGCAAAACTCAAGATGGTCATTGGGATCACTCGCAAAATCTCTTCCACCTGTTGGAACCCCTACTGACCTGATGGATGGTACTGCTAGCGACGGGATCATCGACTATAACAAGATCATGAAGAAGATTATACCACATGAAGATAACTGGCCTGCCTCAAAAGAAACACCGCACTTCAATCATCATTATTTCTACGCAAATCTTCGAAGATACCAAAAAGAAAGAGGCAGTGAAGCGGAGGTAAGTCTTAGTTTATCCTTATAACCCTCACGCTCAATTCATATCACAAATAGCCGAACGCTGAATCTACGCCCAACAGGAGTTTGGCAAGTATCTCATGTATGGAGAGGTAGTGACAAGCACCAACACGCTGCTAGAAAAGTAAGCATGCCGAGCTTCCAGCCAAAGATCGTCTCCTATCAAGCATTAGTGTAACTAGCTCTACCTCAGTGTCGCTGACTACAAGTAGGAATTCGAAGCTACTTTCTACAGTTCCTACTGGTTTCGTTCTGACAGCCACAACACAAGTTGCAGGCAGAGGGCGAGGGTCTAACGTATGGGTATCACCTGCCGGATGCCTGATCTTTTCGTTATGCGTGAAACACTCTATGGCTCTCAATGTCACAGCACCTGTTGTTTTCATACAGTACCTAGCGGCCATCGCTATTGCGGATGGCATACAATCATACGATAATGGTTACGAGAAGGTACCTATCAAATTGAAGTGGCCGAACGACATCTGTAAGATTTACTCTTCCAAATCAATGCCCATCCTGAAGGAAATTATACTGATCACACGTAGATGCTCTGGACCCAACCGAGCCGACAGCCAAGAAATACGTAAAGATCGGCGGGATCCTCGTAAATTCCTCCTACTCATCCGGCTCCTACGACCTTGTGATCGGAATCGGCATCAACACCACCAACGCCGCACCTACCACATCGCTCAACGCCCTCATACCGGCGTCTCTGACCCCGTTCACCTTGGAGAGGCTTCTCGCTCGCATCCTGACGAAGTTCGAGACGATATACAACAGCTTCTGTCGGACCGGGTTCAACCGCGACCTGGAGGAGATGTATTATAAACACTGGCTGCATACTGACCAGATTGTGACGCTGGAGCAGGAAGGCGGTGTGAGAGCGCGGATCAAGGGCATCACGAGGGATTGGGGACAGTTGAAGGCTGAGGAGTTGGGATGGGAAGACAGGCCTACGGGGAGGATGTGGGAGTTGCAGAGTGATAGCAATAGTTTCGATTTCATGAAGGGCTTGTTGAAGAGAAAGACTTGAAGAGCTAGTATACAAGGTGGAGTGATGTATGTTTAGACGCTTTTAGATTGTAACAAAAAGCATCCATAGAACTAGTATTGCCTACACGTCAACTATGTGTTCAATCGCCTCAAAAACTGGCACCGCAATGCGATGTCTTTCTTTAGCGCTCTATATGATCTTCAAAGTCTTCGCCGTCTCTAAAATACCGAGACGCGCCTCCAGCACTCTGATCATAGTACATGCTGGGCTCAAAGCCTCCAGCTTCCTCCCATAAATCACACTACCTGCCGTAAATTGCACTTCTAGCCAGGATATTTCCCCAGCTCCCAAATGGTCATTCTCCCGTTGCTAATTGCTTCTTTGCAAATCCATTTGCCTTGGGCTCAGTGGTCTCCACTTAAGGGTCGAAACAGTGGTGTTCCTTCAATCCACCCTATTCTGGTCGATGTCCTCCCATTTTCTCGTGGCGAAAGGCAGTCCAAAGCCGAGATCATATAACGTCATGTCCATCCAAATTCTAACCACGGTTCACATCCTCCCCAAAAGAAGCATATGCCAAGCTGTAACGCACTCAGTTCATGTTGCGATAGTCGACTTCAGAGTGCAATATATGCAGCGCCTCATACGGAATCGCAGCCCTCCTGTGTCGCGGATTCTCCGTGGGAATGATCCTGCGCGCCGCGAGCCGCTGTGGGAGCAGAGCCGCCAACGCAGCCGTAGGAGCTGGCGGGCTGGGCGTCGGTGCGCTGGGGCTCGGGATGGGTTGCGTGGGACGCTCGAGCACGTCATCCAGGCGGGGGAAGATTTTGGCTTGGGGGAGCGGCGAGCTTAGGACTGAGGATGTGAGCGCCGTTAGTGCGAGGGTGGAGAAGGTGATGCGCATCTTCAGAGTTTTTTTGGGGGGGTGTGTGAGTAGCGACAGAAATGTTTGGAGTCGGCGCGTCGGAAGATATTGCTGCTGGGATTTGTTTGGTGTTTGGTGTATGGTGTTTGGTATTTGGTCCAATATGAGTGGTCATATATCATGACTATCGACCAGACGGGCGACGGCATCCTTATATTTGTACCTCACGATGGGCTGTCATGATACAAGCTAAGCCCCTAAGCGTCCTAGAGCTTCCACAAGGCTCAGCTGAGCCTCTCCTTGGACGCGAAGAGACGAGCAGAAACGCGCAATAGGGGTATCATGGCATGTACAAACATTTTGCTGGGACATGAGCAGTCAATGCATAGAGGCGTTGGTGCTTCGTGGATAATTAAGCTTGTTCGCGAAATGAACCGTGTGCCTCGCAACCTGATTCATGTGGGCGCTTTTGGTGGAGGGATTCTTATATCGCTCCCATCTGAGTCTGCCTTGTTTGTACAACCAGGGAGCATTGACCGCGCAGAGGCCACCCAACTTCAAAATATCAATAATGCAACTTCTTTGCTACCATATTATGGCTACGCCAACGCCTCCTCATTCACCTCAGACGAGCAAGTACGAAATTATCAAGCGCGCTCGTTTCTTTGATGTCTTTTGTTCCAAAGAAAACGAAGCTTCTATCGGCCGGATCTGTAAATCTTTAGGCTTCACCCTACCACCGCGTACAACGCGCGGATGGCCTTCACAACACGATTTAATTGGATCTCCTGCATTCAGGAGGACCAGAGAGAATAGGATCGGGCAAAAAGCCAAGGTATCTGCATCTGATATCGCAAAAGTAACGAACTCGAACGACTCCCCTCACGAACAGCCATACCAGAAAGAGGCCAAAACGCTCGAAAAAAGCCTTCTGCGCGTACTTTGCAGCGCCATACTGCTCGGAGTCGTGTGTGTCGGTACAAGAAGCCCTGTCCTTCTCAAATCTCTAAGTCGAACAAGCCAAAAGGCGTCCAATATGGCAAAGAGCACGAAGAAGCGACCCTTACTGGCTTCTGGAAATGTATATGGTCTACGGATGAGGTATACTTCCAGTCATTGAAGCTCCAGAATGCCGCGGAAATGAGCTTAGTTACCCATGGCAAGAAAGTTCTCTTAAAGAGACAAAGATCTCTGGTTTAGACGTCACAATACATGTAGCCGCCGGAGTGTCGTACAACAACAGAGGCAGGCTCATTTTCTACAAGGATCCAAAGGAGCCATCCCAGAATACCTACACCGCGTAGGCCACGGAAAACCATGTACCAGACCGATGAAGGGTACAAGAAGCAAGTGGAAGAGTAGGAGGTAGCACGGCCAGCAGCAGAGGTTGTAGTATACCTAAGGGAAACGCCATGTCACAATAATTCATGCTAAGGAGATCCTTCCTAAGCATATGCAAGAGATTGAGGCTTTAGTAGAGCGATATGACCATTGCTTCTGTATCCAAGAGGATTGAGATCCTTCGCACAGGAACAGCTCTTTTAATAGCCTGTGTACGCGTCTTAAACGTGATGCAGATCTTAAAATACTTGTCCATCCGGCACAATCGCTAGATCAAACGATTGAATCCCCCACCAAAATCAACATGTACACCCATAAACTTAAGCACATTTTGATAAATCACTAAAAATCGTAACCCGTGGATTTTTAGAACATATCCCTCTAAATTCAATATTCTTTCATTCTGAAAGAGGGCTTTTCATTTAGTACTTGGTATGCCAGCCCTTTGCCTCGATTACCGCAGCTACCCGGTGGGACATACTATCTGCTACCTGCTCAAATAAACTATTAGGAAGGGCCTTCTAAGTCGCTTTTAAAGCGCCCTGTAGAGCCTTTATAGCGTCGTCCCCTCTGCCAATATTCTGTAGTTCGGGGTGAGTTTGTAGAACAAGCTTTTTCGGGTGGTGCCAGATGTGCTCAATCAGGTTCAAATCAGGTGAATACGGGGGCCAGTTGACCAAAGGAATCGCCATATTCGTGAGCCACTGTCGAACTACTTGGGCAGTACGAAAGACCCATTCACCACTTTAGCCTTTTCCCTCTCAGCAGAACACTCATCTTACTACATAAGTCCTCCACTCTGCTAAGGTCCAATGCTCCCGAGCTGATATACAGCCCACCCCCTTTGTATTTCAAACTCAATTTCACACATTGTCGTAATGAGAAATCTTGCTTGAACGCTTCTCGTAAGCTGCCACGCGGCCCAGTGTCTGTCACGTGATAATTATCCTTACCAAGAAGCTAAGCCAATTTAGTTAGCGCACAGACGGAACTTGAATGTGTGTTCTTTTTTGCGCTTGGTAGACTTAACTTTTGCCATTCAAGGCGATTGTCAGAAGCCCAATTACTATTCCAAGCCATCTCTCAAATGCGTTGGGCCATGCTTTTCCCTTCGGAAAACGACTGCAAGGGAAGAGCGAGTGAGCTGCTTCAGGATGAGCACGCACTTTCTGAGTGGTTAATATTAATATCGGAGCAGACCGTAGATAAGTACCAACGGGCCAGCAAGCCAAGTCAAGTCAACATTGCATCTTCTTTTCCAACATTCCGCCTTCATTCCTCGATCTTTGTTTCAAGACGGACTGTTTGCACTTGTAGTTATGAAAGCAGTTATACTATGCTCTTTATATGATTCTCTAATGGGGCTATTCGACGGCTCTCTACTTTGGCGGCGGCCAAAGTCTGACCGAAGAAATATCAACAGCCCCTTTGTGTTGACGCTCCCCCAACGGCCGCAAACTCGTTTTGCGCCGAACTTGCTTTGCGCCGAACTTTATCATCCCCATTGCCTTGTTACTGCTAGCGTTTGTTTACTGTGTCTCTACGATTACTTCCGAGCGCTTTGCTATTCTGAACGGCGTTTTCCGGCAGTCAGCAATGGGGCGACAAGGAGGCGTTTGTTAAAGACGTTTTGGGCTCTGAGATCGATGGGCCGTTTAATAGCGGGCCGCTCAGCGCAATGTGTGGCCAGAAGGAATGGTTGGAAGGGGTCACGATCAAATGCAATCCTGGCACTGGCGGCATGGGAAATGTTCGCAACATCTTCTTGAATTGCTTTCGCTACGCTATTGAAGCTGTATTTTTTTTTATCTCGCCTTATGTTGGTTACGGCGTACTGACTTGCGATATTAGGAACAGCCGTCGTGATCCCTGAGATGGTAGCATGAAGTGAGGATATGATGACGAGCGAACAAGGCGCCCGATTGCCTTTCATCGAGTCTCTCACATTGACCTGCCCAAGAATCCGTCTGATGAAAGAGACAGTCAAGCCGGTGGCCGGAGAATACTCGCCGCTGTTCTCGTATGTGGGCGGTGGGACGTGGTTTCGGGGGTCGGACTGCCCAGAGGTGGAGGGCGTGAGATTTGATGATGGGAAGAGTAAGATGTGGGGTGAGAAAGGGTATAATGAGTGGCTTGCGAAGATTTTGTGGCCGTAATGCTACTCATGTGGTCTATGTATATTGGACTACTTCTGAACATAATGAGGATGATGAGCTGATTAGTTGGATAATCACACAGTGCTGCTGTAATGCTCTGCGAGCTCAACGATTGATATCGGTATAGTGTTACGACTCAAATCTAAAAGGTTCTACGCGAACCTATACAATATCAAAAAAGTCTTTCGTAGGTATCTCAGTTGCTACTTCCAGGGCTTCTTTCTCTGTTCATTTCTCATTTCTCGCTTAAATAGGTCAAAAATGTTGGGTAACTGTAAAAATAGAACATAATTATATTTCATCACAAATGCAGCTTCTGCCTTCGAGGATGAGACCAAAAATTACACTCAAAATTTTAAAGCGTACGGAAACTGACAAGATCTCCCCCACTAAGACTCGAACTTAGAACCTACAGATGCCTAATATTATTATAACAGTCTGACGCGCTACCATTGCGCCATAGAGGATGAATCTGATTGGCTGATTTATGTTAATAGAGTTCATAAAAATAATTATATTTATCCTACCAAAAGTGGGAGGAAATAAATAAGTTGCCGAGTCTACGGCTCTTGGAAGGTGTCGAGGCTCACAGAGTCAAAGAGCGGCATTGAACGGAAAGGGAAAAAAGTAGCTTGCGAATGAGTTATTGTATTTATGTCTTTATATCTAGCTAACAAACGGCTCATCAGAATACGGCAGCAAGAAATTGCCACCAATATCGCTCTCCCACCGCAACCACTCATCCAGTCCCTCCCACAACGCATCATCATCCAACAACACCGGCTCCATGACCGTCGCCGTCCCCGCCAACACGCCTCCGCCGATCTCACCATCAGCAGCAACCACATCACCGGCAGCATTCAACTCACTTGTACTCATCGCCTCCTTCCCCTTCCCCTCTTTCTTCAGTTTCGCGCGCAGCCAAGCCGTCATCTCCATCACATCAGCGACGATACTCAACGGCACCCGCCGATTCAGCCTCTGATACTGATGCAGCGTACTCTGTAGCTCCGCGTTTGCCAGTAGCGAGATGATGCGCGCGACGCGCCAGGGCTCATCGAGCGGCTGCAGCGACCAGGTCTGCAGTGTCGAGTAGACAAGCCTGATGCTATTCCGCGCCAGCTCGCTTTCTGACGACGTGACGTTCGTGTTGATGGACAGAAATTTGAGGAGGTAGTAGCCCGAGGAGAGCAGGATCCAGAAATGGTGTTTCGGGTACGCGTAGTGCGGCGGCTCGGCGGTGGAGTTGTAGAGGTGCGTTAGACGAATGGCAACTTCGAAGCCGAGATACCAGATCGCGCGCGTCGAGACGTCGACGTGGTGGGCGTCGGTTCTGGAGGCCGTTTCGCCGAGGAGGGCGAAGGAATAGAGCGACAAGCGGGCGCCGAGGAAGAGGATCTCGAGGATGGGGTTTTGCGTTGCGAGGACTTCGGCGCTGATAATGAGAAGTTCCGAGTCGAACATGTGAATGAGGGAGCTCCGGACTGTGGAACCGCTGCGTTGATTCATGGTTGCGGAGAAGCGTGCGACGTGGCACTCGATTTCGAATTGGATGGCCAGAGGGTCGCGGGTCGAGGGCGCTTTGAGGGGAGCATCGAGTTCCATGGCTGGTCCGATGACGCTTGGAAGGCCAAGATCAGAAGATAGACTGAGTGCTATGTTAGCCTTCTTTGACTTGGGTGTGAGCGCTGGTTGCATACTAGGTACTGACTATGAAGCAGCCAAGCCACGTCCTCCTCCGGATCTCAATGTCTTGGGCAGAAAACTGGCTGAAATCATATTCCCAGGTAGCATCAGATTGATGCAATCCCATACGAATGGCAGCGCTGACTGCAAAGCCACAGTAGTTCCAGCTAGAATCTAAGATCTGCTTTCTGGATGGTATTGGCCAGAGGCAGTATATCAGTAGTGCATGGATAGTATATAATGAACGAATGGGCTCGATGAGTTGTCTAGAAAGCAGGTTCTTATATGCTTCAGCCAGGTTTTCTTCATGGCGCGAGGAGATGAGGACAATTGCCCAGAACAGTAATGGGTTTGTCTGATGAAGGATGTTCACGGACATCCTCGTATCTAGTATCGGAAAATGCGGTAAGTAGTGGGTAGAGAATCTGCGTCCAATCAGCAAACAGTCGCACCCTGGTTGCATATCTGTACTTTCTGAACGACGTAGCAATGCTATTACTATCTAGTTTGTAGTCATCCAGGCTCTGAGGCGAAATGATGCTGGGATCCAATGTCTCGTCGCCGAGTCCAAACGCATGAGACGTGTCGAGAGCCACACCATAGTTGCCGTTCCGACTAGATGTCGGTGTGACAGACTGGTTTACTAGAGCGGGTGGTGACATTGAGACATCTTCTTGGTGACTCTGTGCGCGCTTGATCCTGTCGAGCTGTCTTTCGACTTCTTCCAAACGACTAGGTCACATTTAGGTCACCATTCCTACTGATCAACCTTCTCCAACCGCGCGACTCACCCTCTCACAGGCTTTCGCCTGAATGTAGAATCACTTCTACATTCCTTTCTTAATCTTTGACAGTTCGAGCATGGCGCTGGAAACGTCTCTGACGAGTTACATTTTATCTAGGTAGTCTCACGGTAAGCATCCGATCTCATCAAGTGGAGCGTACGTCTAACCTTGGATTGACCTGAAGATCAATGTTAGTTATTCATTCGAGAAACACGAAACAGCATAAACAATTCTTTGGATATCCCTTCTGTCGAGTGATGAAAAGCGCCTCGACAATGGAGCGTCCAAAAGTTTGCTAGATCTGCTGAGGTGGGAACAACTTACGGCATGTCGTACAAGCTCTCTTGGCAACAACGGACTTTTGCTTATCAATTAGACCTCCCATCATGATGCATGGCTCGTGCTACTAGCTCGCAATGGTTTCAAGTCAAGGCAGCGCCTCCGCGTCGTTTCTTGTGAAGATAGAAACTCAGTCGTAGTAATTAGTAGTAGTATAATTAACGTTCGGGGTCCGTGCGCTGAATGCCACGTGCCAACAGTAGGACGTGCTGGGCTAATTGCCAGCATTTTCTATATACATCTAAAAACCGGATAACTCAGTGGTCAGTGGTAGTAAAGAAACATCAAGATCCGCGTTCGTGGGGTAATCACGTGAGCATCCCAGAACTAGAAAATAACGGGACTTACCTCTTGCTGTTTTGATGGGAGATATGCTACTATAAAGCTCGGAACTGGAAGCTCGTTCGCTTTTGTGATCAAAGTACTCAAGTGAACATGCAGCTGAAATTTCTCTGAGCTGTACAGCTCTTGGTGATACGGGAGAGGAAAGAATCTGAGAAAATATTGATGCTTGTAGTCAAGCGGTCGACTGCATTGTAAGTCTGTAAATGACAATGTTCCAAAGCTCCATCCCAGCATCATAGACCGTGTGGCCCTAAGTCTACTCCAAAGCAACTGTATCCCGATCGTCTCGCCTCCTGTAAACATCACCGAACTCCAATTCTCCAATCCATGTAACGCCGTGCATGATACACCATTTGCTTAGTATTCAAGACCTGTGCTCCTTCCTTGGTCATGCTCAGATTGTCCAGTCATCTATTATTTGTTAGTGCGCTGTGGTCGTATCATGCTTATTGCATAAGGCTTCGATCGGAGAATGAGGTGTAACATACCACAGTATCAACAGAAGCCTCTGCCTTTGCTCCCCAGCCCCAAGGCATCCAACTTCCGCTCTGGCTTCTTCTAGCCTTTCTTCTCTGCGATTCAACCTCCTCAGATCCACTCTCAATGTCGATCTTCTCAAAGTCGATCTCGCTCTTTCTTGTGCTCATACCACTTAGAACACTCGCGGAGCTCCTGGGTCTCTCAGCATCGTCCTCAATGCTCCCAGCACCATCAAACATTCCTCCACGGCTTTTCAGTCGCTTATTTTGTAGTGTATTCGCCTCCTTGTCGAGAGCTGAGAGAAGGATAGACAATCGCTCTCGCTGTGCTGTGATGAAAGAAAGACGATCGTCTCCATCAACAGAAGGCGGAATTAGTACGCCAGAGTTCGAAAGATCGCGGGTTTGTTTGCCGCTAGCAGTCGTGGTCGCAGCGCTTACTGCTGATCCCAAAAGAGAGTAAAAGTCGTTCGCAGAGCTTGTTGTTGCGGTGGTAGGTCGGGCTGCTGGCAGATTGAATCGTGAGATCAGGCTTTGTGCATAAGAGAATGTCGTTGGTGTAGATGGAGGAGTAGGCTCCTTGGGCTGGATGCCAAACACAGCCTGCTTTACCAAATCGATGCCTTGCTTGAGATATAGAAGTCCAAGTGCCTTTGCACGGTCATGAGCAGAGGATATGAAGTCGTCAATCGCAAGCTCGTTCTTCTCTAGAAACGGGTGTACATGCTCTTGATAGAGAACCCGCGCGCCTTGTGTTTGTGGGAGGATCAGGTATAAGAGAAAGAACAGTCGGAACCAGGAGTAAAAGGGAATCCTACATACATGATCAGTACCTGTCGGACGATATGGAGCAGAATGGGGGACTTTCTTACCAGAACAAGATGAAGCCGACCCAAGACTCAGCGAGAAGAGCGCAAGCCAGTACAACCCAGTACATGAGCCATGGTGTCAATAGCGCAGGATCAGTGGTTTTCAAAGCTTTGTACGATGCGAATACTGGGAAGACAAACGTTGGAATGGAGCTGCGATGCTAGTTAGCATTCCGTTTGTACCGCGGTAGAGGGGCAAGAGGAAGGCGGGGTGGTAGTTGCTCACGATAAGAGATTGGCGAAGGTGCTGAAGAACATGGTGGTGATGTATTTCGTGACTGTTGTGATAATCTGTGGTCTTGTACAAATGTTGAGCTGAGGCGTGCAAGAGATTTGAGGGTGTAGAGTGATTGAAGTAAGTGAGGTGTAACGAGTAGTGTAGTAGGCACCCAGTTATGTATCAGCAGGTACAAAGAGCAAACGCAGGGTAAGCTTCACTTTATGCCGAGAAAACACGGTAAGAGCGCGGTGGTGTGGCTTTGTTTGACCGCCACCTATTCTTTTGCTGCCTAGGTCACATATTACTCACCACATATGCTTGAAGAGTACCTTTAGATACCTATATGAATCGTAGACTGACCGACGATGTGTCTAAAGTATATAGTTGACAGAGACCCTGAATTGTCAGCCAAATGATTCATTAATAGCTCTCCACTATTGTTGACCACCTCGGACATGCCAAGCCATAAGTAAATGAAGTAAATGGCTGGGCTCCAACGTCTCCAGTCTGAAGGCAAGATAGCCCAATGCATCGAGCGCACAAATCATCAGGCCATACCTACGTGGAATCATCGTGGCTACATAAAATCGAGTTAACGTCCTTCAAGTCATTTGGTAGACTGATATTTTATAAATAACTGACCTTAGATCCTTCACTGTCTCATTCATTTCCGGAATGACTACTTAGGAATTTGCTTCGTTCTTTCCCTTTCTGTCAGACAACTCACCTCCCATCTATAGGAGTGCTAGAGGTGCGTGCTGCCAGTCTCTGAACCTCGTCATCTTATCTCGATCGAGTAGATTGAAACAATTTGAACTCTTTGAATCTACACATCATGTGTATTGTATTGGCAACAACCGCCCATCCAGATTATGCTCTGATTGTATTGGACAATCGCGATGAGTTCATACTACGTCCCACAAGTAGACCACACTGGTGGAGCTCTACACATCAAGACATTCTCTCGTCAAGAGATTTGCAAAGAGTAGAGCAAGGAACATGGCTGGGAATCACAAAGACAGGAAACTTCGCAGTCCTTACCAACTATCGCGAGACAGATACACAAGACGAAGAGCATCCAGTACAGGGTGAGAAGAGCAGAGGCGGCAGTATGTGTGGGTTCCAATGCAATATGGCTGTCTCATAAGTTTTGAGATGACGAAACCCAGATCTATCAGCCATTTTGATACTATACGCTAACCTAAAGCAGTGGTAACAGCATGGCTAACGGCCCTGAATGAGGAGACGACAGAGAGCTTCGTCGAGAGAATGGTCAATGGTGGAGGAGTGAAAGGGGTTGGAGGATTCTCGCTACTCTGTGGCAAGCTACGACCACGGAAGGATCTCAACGATTTGGAGCCATTGGCAATCATATCAAACAGGGCTGGAGACGCTTCACAAGTCCCCTGTATCGCAGGAAAGAGAGGAGAGTACTATGGACTGAGCAACACCTGCTATGACGATCCAAAGGTGTGGCCAAAGGTTGAACGAGGGAAGGAGCTGCTACAGACCCATATCCAGACCAAAGCAGATAACGAGTCGCAAGAGGACTTGATTACGAGCATGTTTCAGATCCTTGATAATGACACACTTCCACCGCAAGAAGGCCAGAACTTCGAGGCATACATCTATCATCTGAGGGAATCGATCTTCATTCCAGCTATAGGTCAAGCGGTACCTCCACAAGCGATACCGCTAGCCGACGAGATTGCCGCGGCGCATGCAGATTCGGATTGGTACGTACAACTATTTGTCTCAGTAAACTTGAAGCAATAAGATTACGACTGACTAATCAACAGCTCTATGAAGATTGCAAGAGCGCCTTTGATGGATGGAGAACGCCCAGACCCTTTGTTGATGACTGGCGTCTATGGGACTCAGAGACAAACTATTCTTCTGGTGACTTGGGATGGGCATGTCAAGTATATTGAACGATCTCTCTGGGACGGGAACGGTAACGCCATAATGAGAGGTGCAGGGGACGTGACCTTCGAATTTGATATCGACGGGTGGAATGGACATGAAGTTCGTGGGATGGGTACGTATAAAATGGATTCTGATTGTCTAAAATATCATGGAACAACCAAGCATGCTTTGTGTCGACTATAATGGCTGACATTATGTCTACTAGGGGGAGCATAGGGAGTAGAGAGGCAGCCTGAGAAAATCGTAGCCTTAGGTAGCAAAAGCAAGATGACCATGCGCTAGTTAACCGATCCTCCCCTTCCTTATTTCTTCTTCCCTCTTCTTCTTCAGTTCGGTAAACAATCAATACTGAACACAGTTGCATCATTGTTGGAATGACAGGCAAACGTAACAAACGAAGCTCATTGTCAAGCACCAAGAGCATTAGTAGCAATCTCAGCTCGATTGCAGAGGTTAGTTTTCCTGAGTGAATTCCCTAGAAGACGCGTTCTTACCCATTCTTCCAGATGTCACCCGAAAAAGCAGTCGCAACCTCACCCCCCCAAACAAAATACCTTGGAAAATCCGCAACGATGCCGAAGTTGAGTTCGCTAGCTACTGGTTCACCAGCTACTTCAAATCATAATCCGTCTTGTGCCCCTTCTCAGCCTCGTCTTGTCTTAGGAGATTTCAGTCGGCCTACCAAGGTTTCTGAGATGAAGCAATCCAAACATGATGCAGCTTTACTCAAGAGTAGTGTAACCGTCCAAAACTCACCACTTACAGTCTCTGGCATCAACAGCTCTACTTCCGTTATGTCAAATACAGGCCTACAGGCTTCACTCTCTTCAAAGTCATCACTGACCTCAACTCACAAGCTCAAGCCAGCAAAGCCTTCAATCTCTTGGGTTCCAGCCCCACGTGCAGTTCCACGAATTCCACGCACACCACGCATACCACATACTCCGCGCCCACCTCGTCAACTGATTACGCCAAAGGTTGCACATTCTGGACTCACCGGTTCACTTTCTGAGAATGATATCAACAAGTCTCGTACGTACCCCCTGCTATTTTCTCACGTAGAAGACATTACTGTAGAGCTTCACGTGCCAAAGTACTGACCTTTACGCGTTAGGAGCCTTACCAAAGCAACGCAACAGACGTTCAATGATAGAAACAGCCGACATGCGTCGATATTCAGGCAACGACAGAGGTGGAAGAGGTGGCACGTTTGTCACGGGCAAAGGCACAGGTCCTCGTACACCAAGTCAAGCTCAAGGACAGCTTGGTAGGTCGACCAGAGGCGGATCCAGTGCAAGCAATGGCACTCCCAAGAGCAATGAGAGCAGTTCAGATTCTCCGGCTACCTCTACCCGCGGCAGATCTAGATCATACCAGGTTCACAGTGGCAAAGGTGTCAGATTCAGCACAGGCACTAGCACTCCATCAAATTCTAGCCCTCTCGTCCAAGATACTAGGACTCGCCTTCAGATGTTTAGTGCTCGGCCACACAGTAATGTTTCAGAGGCAGCTCAGAAGTCACTCTCTCCCCAGAGCAAGAGTAAGTCACGCGATGGGCTCTAGTAGATCTACAGTACACAGCTAACATGAGCGTCCAGTCAGGGAAGGCTTCAGAGTTCTTAGACCATCCACAGGTTTGCTTGCCGTCCACTTGTATCCTCCATCACGTATTCCCAGCCCCATCTCGATTTCTCCAGTTCATCCCGGACGAAAGCTTCGAGTTGCAACCACACCGATTCTGCCAAGCCAGCAGGGCAAAGAGGCATGGATCTCCTTGACACTTGGATTGTTGGGCCTTGTCTAACGCATCATAGAATACACCTCTCCGTCTCCTTGGTCAGATCTCTCCAACTACCGAGCAGAAGGCGGCCCCTAGTCTCCCCAGAGCTAGGACATTTGTTGGAAACCTTACTTCTGCTTTTTCCCGGTCTCTGAGCCGCCAAAGTTCTGTAAGCTTTTGCCGCACGTCTAGCTCTTCTAATCTGAAGATTGTGATTTGTTCTGACGTTCTAACGATCATAGGGAAAGTCTGCCGAGGAGAACATCCCTTGGGATGCGATTGTAAAGGCTCCAACCCCTGAGGAGGCCAACCGATACTGGACCGGGCGTTTCGTGAGCAAGAAGACCAAGTTCCAAAATGAGGGACTGGCGGAGAATCTGACCAGAGTTGACCTGCTTCAACGGTAGGTTCTGAACTTGTTAATTATGTGTTGCGAAGCTGATAAAAGCATCAGATCTGGCCGTATCATCGACCCCGATGATGAGTACGAGAAGCTACTTACGGATCAGGATCTGATGACGCTCCGAGTAAGTCTATCCCACTTGCCATTGGCTCCTGTGCCGGCTGTGAGCACCATAACTCACTGCCAATCAGATCTTCAAGGCACTGGAGGAGCTTTCTGTCACCAAGGAGGCCAAGAAAGGTTTGTGGGAGTGGTATGTTTATTGCCGAACGCCGTCTAAAATTGTACCTGTACTTACTTTGATTACAGGCAATTGTTATACGCTCGCAACCAGAAGAACGAGAAGTATCTTCCAGAGGGGGGAACCATGGTCAACTCCCGTGGAACCTGGGTTGGTCGCTTAGGCAAGGCCATCAAACAGGAGGGGAAGGAGTTGAGCAAGAAGACGAGCATGGCTTTCCGGACCCGCACTGGCGAGGGATTTGGTCCTTAGAGACGAGAATTTTGGGGCCACAATTCTGGTGGGACCATGTTTAGTAGATTTTGCAACCGATGGATAAATGGATGGATGGATGGATGAATGGGTGGGTGGATGGATTGCACCTTGATACATTTGAATTTTTTTATATACCCACTGCAAAATAGTTTGAGTAATGTAAAAAACAATTGTCAACATGCAACATCTCCCAAGTATGACGCTAAATCATAGTGAATCAGGAGGTTGGTGACATCGAGTCAGTGGCTTATTGGGGTAGCTTTCATGGGAAGCCATCTAGCTAATAAGCTCGTCGGCGTTCAGAGCAGCCATCTTAGTAACATATCGCTTGTGCCGATGTTTCTTTTACTCGTATCCTGGTTCTTACCCGTCTGCTATAAACATTCATAGCGCCAAGCCTGCCTTCTCAGAATGTAGGAGTCTCATTCTCAATCTGCTTCATTTATCCTCGTCATCCTGGCTGTCATAGTTAGGCAGTCTTTCTTCGTGAGTAACTTGAAAGATGAGAGTAAGTGCTTCACTTGGTAGTGAACGTTGATACGAATTAACTTTGCTTCTGAGAGTGTTTTGAGGGACGAGAGGAAGCGCTTAGCTGGCACTGAGCGTTGCTTGTAGGGAAGCAAGACCTGAAGGTGCATATACTGAGTTGCAGTGAACATAATAGCACTGAAGTTGTGCTACTGCTTGGTGAGATGCTTGGCTGTTGTGAGACCTAACTGGTTCTGTATGCTCTTGAGTTTAGACGTTGAGAAGAAAGTTCTGGAGATCACTATGCGTAGCTGGGCAGGTATTTCAGATGCATGCATAACCTTGAGGTCTTGACCCAGGTTCCCAGGAGACTGGGAGGTTCCTCAAATGTTACTATTGCGGTCATATATCCTGAATTACAAGTGTAGTATATCTACAATAAGCTTGCGAGACTCTGAATGTAGCTAAAGCTAGATGCTTGTTCTAGTAACTTGGTTATTCTTACGTAGCTCAGAAGAAGTAGGCTTATTTACCTTCTAGGACTTTCATGACTTGCTGGTCCGAGCGCCAAGCATGATTTATATTGCGTTGTTACCACTACGACTAGATATCCTGGGCTCCAGTTGCAGTACGTGTATAATAAGCTTATTAGACCCATCAAGGCCACTCAAGCTAGATTTCTGGTGTAGTCACTTGAGCGGTCTCACCTACCTTAAGAATAAGTGATCTCCATTTTGGCACTTTCATGACTTAGACAGGCTAACACGAGAGCCATGCACGACTGCCCTAAGCTTTTCAAGTTCTTTCAGCTGTTATGTTACTCTCGACTGTGTAGGATCTTAGCTTAAGGTTGCCAGAGACACGCCAAGGTTGGAGTTGTTTACACAGCTTTCGACTTGTTTGACTGAGTACGCTGTCATGATCTTGAGAGAGTGTCAAGGGTGGATCTCCTTATGCAGTCACCGTGTCGTTCGACTGATGACACTGGGATGAAATTGCGTGGAATTTTCTTGGATTTCCTGAGTAGCGTATACCATGGCAGTAGAAACTTCGCATCAAAACGGCACCGATCTTATGTGGTCCTGTGGATGAAGTTGATCACTAGTACCGAGCAGTCTTTTGTCTCTGTGCTAAGAAGCACCAGTATCATGTGGCTCTTTGGTCTAGGGGATGCTGTACTGTTCAGCGCACTACCCGTATGTATGCTACACTCGTCTCCCAAGTCTTGCTGGTGATATTGATCTCTATAACGGGGTACTTTCCTGTCTCTATGCTGAAAAGCACCCGTATCATGTGGCCTTAGGTTTCGGAGAATGCTATGCTTTTCAGCGGGATATGTGATGTGTACTACACGTCTTACAATTCACGTTACCATTGATCATATCTAAGTCTGCCGTAATACCCTCACTGTCTCATTGACTTCCGACCACCAAAGCATACAATGCTTTCCAAGACTCAAAAACAATATCCTCTATTAATTTTACAAGTCATAGTTCCAAAATCCATAAACCTACTCTCAGCCCTCGAAGTCCCAGCAGATAACGATCTCGATCTCGTCGCACTGTCATCATCACTTGGAACCTTCAACAGAATATTAATGGGCCTCTCCAACTCTCTATCGTGAGCCTGTGCAGTCGACCACAGTGAGCCACACCCTCGCTCATCTGCTGCCTGTTACTTCCACTCCTCGTCGCATTCGCAATCAGCTCTGGCAGCTTCGACGGCTTTCTTCCCATGATCTCTCTAGCAAGTGGTTGCAGCATCGGAATACTAGCACACAAAGCACACAAGCTCGTCTCCAGCGTCGTCCAAACAGCAAACGACAACGAATCCCACTGAGAAATTTTGGGGTTGAGGGAGCGATATGCGACGGATAGGAGAGTGAGTGATGCACAGGTATCAAACAGATCGAGTAAGAGGATTGCAGATAAATGCAGATAATAGTGTCAAGATTGCACCAAAGACGATGAAGGAATTAATGGTACAAAAGATCAGCACTCTCTTCAGATGAAACATATGAATCCGGAGATAGAACGCAGAATGCTGATTTTGGTTGTGACGAGTGGAGTGTGTAGCATATCAGAATACTGTAGGAGATCTTGATGGCGATAGAATGGTGTTGCGCGATCAGTACAAGATATTATCTAGATGAAGAGGAAGCATATAAATTGCGAACTCTTATTTGATAGCGGGTGTACCAGGGATTTCGTGTTTAGTCTTGGGAGGCCGAGTCTGCATGGTGACTCCCAAGACTCTGCATTTGATTATGCATAGGTTGTGATCTACTGCCTTTAGTCCATGTAATTCATGCCAGGGAGCAGAAACTGAGGGCAGTCAGAGGCCTGCCTTGTCGAAGATAATATTTGATATACTAGCCGTTGTTTTTACTCTTCTCAACAGCCTTGCCGTATGAATTGACGATGCCATGATATAGCACTTCGATGTCGAACTTGAAGAAGCTATAGATGACCCTGACCCTGGTTAATGCAATGCTCATCTGCATATGGGTAACTCACATTGTATGCTTGGTTCACTGCTCCGTTAGAATTTGTGTAGAAAGCAACTCAATTGTTGTTGCTAGAGAAGAGTAACTCGTACTCTTCTAACGTGACGTATGGGGAACTCGTGCATATGGGGAAGCCGTCATTTCACCTCACCACTCTACCTTCTAATCCCTACAACTGCCAACCATGGGCTATAAACAAGCAACTACTAAACTGTGTTCCAAAGAAGATATACAGAAGGCAATAGCTAGCTGGAAAAGCAAAGAATTTCAGTCTATTCGGGCTACAGCGGAGCTGTATTGTGGTGGACGACAGGTAGTTTTTATAGTGAAGTGAGGTGAATGTACAGGTTCCCCATGTGCACGAGTTCCCTATACGTCACATTATCTGTTTATATACATGTAGGCTTGCCAGCACATCTGGGTTGTTCAGGACTCAGTGGCTTCGGAGCAGGCCGCACAACCGGACCTGGGCAATAGCCCAGGCTGCCACCATAGTTCATCCCATCTCAACACATGTACGAACAGCAAACGACCAACAATCTGCAAACACTAGCACTAGACTAATCACAAGTACCCTAGCCTAGACAGGCAGAGCGAAGAGCGAATCATCCAACGAGATCAGGAACCAATGGGATGTTTTGTTGCAAGTCAATGTAGCCGACCTAACCAACAAGTATTTCCTTGGTTACATATAGTGTTGGAGGGCATCTTGCAGAGCTAGTCGCTGCTGTCGTGGGTGATGGGGATAGCGACGGTGATGGAAAAGCTAAATTAAAACTAAATCTGAAAAGAAGGCTGTTATTCAGCGTATTGGAAGATGTCGACTGTTTCTGAAGATGGCGTGTTTGGGGGCAAAACTGTTACAGGATGCGCTGAAGTTCAGATCTCAAATTCACGCCTGAAGTTCTGGCGCGCCATTAGAGTAAGTTTACAACTTTACAGCTTTCTGGTAACACGACTACCTAGCCACCAAGGGAACCCGCGATTGGATTCCTGGGGTCAGTTTAACACTACTGCCATTCGCTGACACCCCATGAAATTTGACATGCTCTGCTGACCATTTCTTGGCCAACAACGTCGAAAGGAACGTCCGCAAGAAGTCAAATCGTCTGGATTAAAGGCCACAATTCATATTGCAGCTGGAGTCGTACACGATGCTAGTATATACCTCTTCAGCCAAATCATAAAAGGTTCCGGGGCTGTGTCTCCAATCAGTGAATCGTGCTGTGACCTAAGGGGATACGCCAGAATCTATCTCTCTATACATACATAAGCCATACCCCCGGTTTTCAGTACAGATTATAAAAAATTTCCCTTCCCACCTGCTCTACTCCTCTTTTCAACTTCACATTCGTCGTGCTATATTTACATTTTTGGCTTTACATTCGACGATATTAGTTCTTCAGCGTCAGCTCTCATCAGGAAGCTTAATGCCCTCGTCGCGGCGGCAGACAGCTCCACCAGCTAGTATACTGCACCTGCCACAGCTCTTCCTTCGTTGTCCTTCTTCGTTATCACATACCACCAGATAAAAGTCTCATAGAGAACCTCCGACAGCTGTGGTGCCAACCCTTAAATAGACCCAAGCGTGGGAAAGGCACCTAACAAGACACAACATCGGATGAATCGCATGTGCTACTGGTACTTACAATCCCATCTCTCGGGTTCCAGTTCCTGAGCGTTGCGACCGTCAGCAGCCCACCGACCACAACTACCACGAAACCCCCAACAGCTTTTCTTGTTAGTACATACTAGTGAGCAGCCCATTCAACTCACTGATCAGCTATGGACCGTGTCAACAACTGGGAGGGGTTCCGCGCGAGGGGTGGCCGGTTGAATAGACTCAATTGTCTAAGTAACGATGACTGGGAAAGTAAGGTCCTAGCTTTGGGATGCGAGGGCAATATGATAGTAGGTGCACTGTCTTCTTGACCATGATACTCATGTCGTGAGACTTGGGAGCAGACCATGGCACGGTACTGATGCAAAATAGGCTGGCATCCATGCTATTATGACTGGTGGGCACGACCAGTTAATCAGAAACAAGTGGGAGATCGGACCAGGAGATGATCATAAATGGGACCGGAAAATGAGGAAGCGAGCTAAGGCAGTCATATGGGAGTTCTTTCGAAGCGACATCATATCTATGTACCAAGGACAGGGTAAATACACTCAAACTGCACCAAATGGAATTTTCAGCGCCGTCAAAAAGGAAACTGGTTTTGAACTACCGTGAGTCCTTGGCAGCGATCTCCACCTGCGTTCCTAACTGTTGTATAGAATTTCGACGATGCTAAATCAATTCCGGGACTGGGGGGTGTGTATTGTCGGGAGAGGAGGAGGGTGCTCAGTTGCCAAAGTTGTTCGACAATCTAAAAACCCGCCGTCAAAAATCCCGATCCCAAGAGCAACTTCGGAAATCACGATTGATAGGCCCCACCAAGGCACCATACCTCATAATCCACCGTATTTGGTAAGTCCAAGTGCGGCAGCACTGTAACCTTCGCCGGTAGTGGTATGATTGTCCCGTTGAGTGGCAGTCATAACACAAGCTTGGACAAAGCTTGTGCACTATATGCTTCTGTTTATATACTGGCCAATACTAACAACAGCCAGGATCATGCTTCATCCTCT
Source organism: Calycina marina (assembly GCA_019669825.1). NCBI lineage: Eukaryota > Fungi > Ascomycota > Leotiomycetes > Helotiales > Pezizellaceae > Calycina > Calycina marina. The sequence goes on along the minus strand of MU253875.1, from coordinate 4,426 downwards.
AACTTGGAACAATGCCTGTTCTTAAATTCTAATGAACTGCCACCTACACATCATTCTCAACAGAATGAAAATCAGAGTTCTCACCTCTTTGGTTCCGATCCATCTCAAGCTAGTCAATCTGCATTCGGGCCGCCTGCCATCGATGTTGAAAATAACGTTCAACAATTCGAGCACTACTGGAATAAAGTGAATAAAGTGCAAGCATACGAAACCCAATTGCTGGAACAGGCTCATAAGTTCGACAATCTCAAACAAAAATACCTCGTCCTTCAAGATCAAAAAGGAAAAGAAGAGAAGATCAACTTACTTCTACGACAGCATATTCGCCATCATGCCACTGAATTGCAGAGCCTGACTACTACCTTTTCGACTCATTGCTTGAAGGATAATGTTGAGAGAATTCTTCAAAGTCTGAACAGCCCAAGTATTGATGGAGACCGACACACATCCAAAGACTCGGGCTTCTTCTCTGGTGGGATGACTAATTCCAAGCACCTCAGCGTATGTCCCCAGGGCATGTATCCAAAGCGACCACGAGATATCGCTATGCACAGTAGTATGTCGGCAGACGAAAACCCCAATGCGGCGGCCATCCTTTCTCCGCCGACAGTGGCGAAACGACCAAGGACTGTTCCAGATAACAACGCCACGCGAAGCACCGCCATTGATGAGTATCACGCTGGATTTGCGGCTCCTTTTGAAGCTACCGGGACTGCTCCACCACAAAATTTCGAAGATTCAAGTTTCCTTTTGTACTTGAATGAGGATCAGACACTTATGGGAGTCCAAGGAGGTGATTGGAATAATGCGTCGTTACCTTTGGCTCCATCTATCAGTCTAGAGGATAATGGTGAATTCATGGGAAGTCGCCCAGCTGATGATTTGGGGGCATTGATATACGGTAGCAGTAGATGATGCATATGATTGACGAATGTAATGACGCTCAACTAGCCTAATGAAATATTTAGATGTATTAATGCCAGATATCATTGCATCTCAGCGTGTATATTTCCAGGCTCCATAACTGAATAGTGTCAGTGGGCTCGTTGGTGGTCCTCTCTATGTTCTCCCTGCTGAAGGTAGTAGCCCTCGAAGCCTTTTGATGGAGATCGTACTTGCGTACTATCTCTTGTTTGCCTGCAACTCAACTTGACTTGGGAGTGTGGTAGTCATGCTGTCCAGGCTATTGAAAGCTCCAGACCATGATGGTCGTTTGTAACAAACAACATTCATTGCTTCGAGGATGAGCCGTGACTCGCTGGCGTGTATCAAGCTGCAAAAAGTGGTTTCTCCTTCGGGGTGTTGTCCTTCTACATTATGTTGCCGAGAGTGCCTTTCCCCTGTGACATTGAAAAGTAGAAAAAGCAGTCTGCTCATGTAGTAAGTTGAAGTACCGAAAAAAGTTCCGGGCGGCAGTCGCAACATTGAGATGAAGTTGAGAGTATCTGATGAACCTGTCGGTTTTCTCAACAATGACACTCAAAGACAGGCCCAGCAGGATCTGGAGACCATCATGGGATGCTAGACGAACATGCCAACGTCACAGAATCGATAGTTGCCAATTGGTGACTCAGGATTCCACTCAGAACTGCCTGGTAAGAAGCCATCTCCGGATCTGCTAAGTATGAGAAAGCGAGAAAGAGGAGTATGGAATTAATGAGAGTACTAGAAGTTTGAATAAAAACGTCTTGATGCTACCGTGTCCACTCAGCCAACAATCCTAGCATGCCAGCGCATTACTCTTTTTTTTTTTGTGTTGCCGAGACGCGATTGTTTGTTTTCAGGTTGGGTATAAACGCTTTCTTTGTTTCCATTTGCGAGACCGTTGGCGGAAATGTGATGATATTTTTTTTTGTTGGGCGTTGGAAGTTGTCACTCGCTCCTCACCTCACGCCGAGTCGTCCCTTAAGTGAGGTTGGGGGTTGGGCAATGACAACACTTCTACGTTGCTTGCCAGCGGCAATATATTCATTTTAGATGGAAGACAGAAGACTGAGGATGACAACTTCATTTAATGGTCGAAGTATTTACATATGAAGGTACGGGGTCTCCAGTATTGCCTTGCTGCAGGCTCCCAGTTCCATCAGACTTCGAAGGCGCTCCGTCATCATTTAGCAACAATATTGAAGAGAGGAGGCTGCATGTATGTATAATCATAATTTGACCACATTGAACCATTTTGTTGTGCTCTGTATATCTATATGGCTGTGATCACCATGCACGCTCCTAAGCGCTTTCGTGGTACGAAATTGATGTAAAGTGGGAGACCAGGAAAATGCTGCTTTTGCAGAAATTCTACATTATCGCGAGTTTGAACACCAAGAAAATATATACAGGCAATGGGGGTTAGGTCAAAAATCTGTCCGATACTTAACATCCATAAGTACCAAGCAAAATTTGCTTCTAACGGTGATCGACTTGGCATGATCTAAGTATGGGAGTATGATAGCGAGCCTTGTAAGATAGCGATGGGCGGTTGGAGTTAAGGTGTTGGTTTTACTTCGGGGGTTTTTTCTTCTTCGATTATGACGCAGTGCTAGACTATGCTGAAGATAAATTATATAGATAACTAGGACATCGATATGTGCATTGTATTGCAAGTCCAGTATATCAGTAGCATTACAACATTCCACGATGTTCAGTATACCCCATGACTTCATGTCAATGACAGGCGATCCAGGAAACGCACTAATTGCACAGGCAGGCAGTCGTAAAAGATCCCTATGTATAGAGACACTAAAGCTTCTACAGATACCTGGTCGCATAGGCTAGTAGGCGACTGAGAGTATAGTAAAATTCGTATGCCAAAGTCCCTAATTTTAGCGAGGCTGAATATATTGAGGCAGTAGCCATATAAAGACAAGAAAGTTACAGTGGACTCGCTAAAAAGTCATATAGTCATTTCCTGGAGAGCGAGCGTTAGTGCTGTAAATAGTGTGCAAATACACCAGGCCTTGGCATAGATCGTCTCTCAGAAGCAGCAGGTGTCCAGGCATAGTTTAAAGCAGTAATAGTAGCCACGGACAGATTCAGCAAGGTTAAATTGATGGGAAACTTGGAACGAAGCTGGGAGCTACATTTCTTAGGGAAACGGGGGAAGTGAGAACAAGCAGGTATTAGTGGCTGCCTTGACAACAAATACTGGAATTGCACCCTTGAGTAGAATCGAGCTTTTTCATCTGAAAATCTACATGAAAGAGCTCCAAGCACTCCTTTACCTCTGTGCCGATGCCAATGCCGACTTGGCCGTCCGCAGCTTCATGGACGAGAGGCACCGGAGTTCCTCGGCAAACAGTACTGATATTGCTCTCCTGTTCAAGCTCTACTCTGAAAGCTATTAGGGATCGAAATGCGTCATCCTTTTGCTCGAGACGAAGATCAGCTTCGAGCGAGTGGTCTCCATCATTGTCTACTTCCGAATCCATTGCTCCATCATCCGGTGCCTCTTTGAAGACGTCTGTTACAGACTTTGAGAATGGAAGATAGCCACTCATCGCTACGACACCCTTGGACGCATCTCCTTCTCATGTCAACAGGGAGGCAAGAGGTGTTGCTCATCGGCTGTATCCCCAAAAAAGCATATGCTCCCTTCCGATGACCTCAGCTTCTTATTGGAGCACTCCATGCACAAACTCGATGCTGTTTCTAAGAACATCTCGAATCTGGTCCTGGTTAAGAAAACACTCGTCGCGTCTCTCCAGGGCCATATACCAATTGTCGAACCACTGGTGCGTGTAAGATCTCCGGTAGATCGTGGCACCCGTTTTCGCTGCTGTTAAGAACACCAGTTTTGCGTTTGGAAAAGCGGACTGCAACGTGTCACCGGCTGGTGTATTTTTTGCTATGAGAGGACCATGTACCTTGCTGCTGTCGAGCCACGGTCATGCGAGATGACGACCGTTTGCTTATGTCCTCTCTGTGGAATGACCATCATCGAGCCACGAAAACGGCCTTTTGGGGTATTGACTATTGCTGGAGCTTCCAAGGAGACATATAGTGGTAACGTTTCAGCGGCATCGACGCCCGGTTTACTATCCATTCTGGCTGTTCTGTAGCATGTAGCTATGCTTAAGTTTGTTAGGTGATTGGTGTTTAGTGATCGCACCATTCGTGTTATCCGTGTGTAGCTGTCTGTTTCCACGATATGTCAAAGAAGATCTTGTGCTTATGTATGTCTTGGGAGTATGCAATTCTGGACTGAAGTTGCTTGGCTGCCTAGCTCTAGCTCAGACTGTTAGTATCACAAACCCCCCGAGATACAGTACTAGTCAACTGCTGTTTATCACTTCACTTGGCAGCACCTACGGATTAATTCCTACCACTTTTGAAAGGGCGGCTGGAGAGGTAGCTGGCACTGCCTCTCTGGTGAGCACCTGCTGTGTATACTCTTCTCATGGCCAGAGTCGAGGAAGACAGCTTGTGCTGG